>APFE031315071.1:24157-89299 GCA_000404065.3 Pinus taeda | reverse complement strand
CCATACCTCTTTTATAAATATGGTATTTGGGCCTTTGGCCCATAGGATTCACTTAAATAAAACCTATTCTTGAAAATCAGCGAATGGATTCACTTAAATAAAACCTATTCTTGAAAATGGGTGAATGGAAGGTTGTAACTCCTAATCTCAAGGGCTAAATTTACCTTTTTTACCCTCTCCCTTAAAATAAGGTGGGCTATTTCAGGTGATTTGTAAAAATGTACTATGATACAAAATATTTGCCCACTAAAAATTTAAAACCCCTTAATTTCGCCAAAGGGCGAACATTCGCCCCTAAAATCACCCTAGTAAAATGCACCTATGGTTAAGCATTTAACTTTTTTAAATCGATAACTCTTCTAGATTTGACTGTAGAAAATTTGAAAGGATATTTAATGTTTCAATCTACATATTTTTTTTATAATTATAATTTTCAATTTATAATGATATTTTCTTAATTTTTGGTCCAAATATTTGAATGCTCCAGATTTTTCCATGCTGAAGTCCATTTTCAAGTACATTTTGCCATGTTTTGGAATGGCAGACATTTTTCCAGATTCTGGGCGATTATGGGGCAGCCATCTAGGGAAATCTATTATATACGTTGATGACGAGGGATTAACGACGGTTAAGGATATTGCTGCACTTTTCGGGGTGAACGCTCATGCGGTGAGTGGTGATTTTAGATACTTAGCATATTTTATCAAACCTAATAGGTACTAGCTTAGGTACTCATCTAGTGACTGGACTTGGCTGGTAATGAGATTCAAAAAGAGGATAGCATCGTGGTCTAATAAGTGGCTTAATCTGGGCGGTAGATTAGTGCTGGTAAACGTTGTTCATCAGGGTTTGTCGACATATTGGATGCATATCATATGTATCTCTGCTAAGGTTATTCGAAGGATGAAGGCGATAATGGCAGATTTCCTATGGGGTGATGTTGGGAGGAAGTTTCATAGGTAAGTTTTGGGGATTTGTTAGAAAGGTTTATAAGGGTAGGTGGGGTATTTTAAATTTGGAAAATTTCAATCGGGTTTTATTGATAAAAGCATTTGGAGGGTCGTATCTACAAAAGGTATATGACACTATATAATCAAGAATAAATATCTGAAGCAACATTCCTTGATCTCCTGGATTAGAGCCGGTGCACCTATTAATAAGAAGGCATCGTTGTGTTGGAGAAATCTTAAAAAAGTAGCCTCGTGGCTGGTGAGTAATTGAAGGCGGCCTGTGGACAGTAGCGAATTAGTGGAGGTCAGTCTCGATGCCATCATGGGAAGGCCTAGGTATAATCAACTATTTTTTCCTTGATACACTTTCTTCACATTAGGGATATTAGGTACATCAAGGAATGCCTGCCATGGTGAACAGGCCTCCGGTGGGATTGCACACTCAATGGAAAGGGGCAACAAGCATTGGGTTATTTGGGGACCTCACTATTGAGTGGGATGGTTGTACCAATAGTCTTCAATCTATGGCCCTGGTAAAATGATAGCTTATTGTTCAAGACATATATACCTATTTGACTTAAGGGTATGCTGGCATCCCTCAATTTGGATGGTTTCAAGCGATGTGGAAGTGGGATATCCCACTGAAATTGGCATGTTTTGGGTGGTTGGTGGTCCATGAGAGGATCATGATATGGAATCATTTATTGAAGATGGGATTTGTGGGGGCCGGGAGGTGCGCTTTATATAGGGTATTTGTGGAGGATAGTGTCATCTATTTCTGCGATATCCATTTGCTTGTGCAGTATGGGAAGAGGTTCCTAGTTCACTGGGGATTTTCTCTAGGTGGGAGGACACCTCTATCGAATGCTGCTTGCAGGTTTGGTTAAGGGAGCAGATGGAATATAGGGCTTTCCCTCTCTACATTTTCTAGGAATTATGGAGAGCTAGAAATGCCTTGATATTCGAGCAAAGGGATCCAGATATGAGGGAGACTTGTATTAGGATATCATCATTTTTCTTAGAGAAAGGACTTGTGACCATTGCACAAAAAACCAGGTACATTATAATAAGGGATGTGTGAGATAATTTTCTGGTGGGTTTTTTTGATGGAGCGACATCTACAGGGATATGTGGAAGTGGGATGATGATTACTTGTCAAGGCACAAATACTAAGGCCAAGCTATTCGCTATATGGGGCATCCTCTATTGCGCCACTTGGTTGGGGATTATAAAGATCAACATTTTTTGCGACTCCAGGCTCATAATTGACATGGCTAATAAGCGAACTACCCTTCAGACCTCTGAACTATATCACTGGATGGTCATAACAGAGTCATTACTGCTCTCATTCCATAGGGTCTCGCTCTCAGACATTTTTAGGGAACAAAATGTGTAGGCAGACAAATGATCAAAAGATGGGTGCTGTGAGTCTATGGATCACAGAACTTTTCATTCGAAAGACTTATCTTAAAGTCTCATCATTATTGGGGCATTCTATGCTTATCTTAATGTCCTAGCATGTAAGATCACCAAATCTTATTTTCTACACTTTTATTTGGAATGACTTATACATATATGAAGAAATGTAATGTTTCAAGTCACCCACCAAATTGACAATTTGAAAAATTAGACAACCATCATGGTTAATGTACAAATTTTAAAATGATTAAATAAAGAAAATACATGTAAATACGAGTCAAATTTAAGTCCAGATAAAATCTGAGAATTTACCGATATTTTTCAATTTCTATTTCAATTTTGCAAACTCTAAATATAGGATTTCCTTTTTATTTGAAGCATTCACATAATACAAGTTATATTTCTATTTCAATTTCAATTTCGCAAACTCTAAATATAGGATTTCCTTTTCAGCTGAAGCATTCAGAGATATACACATTTTTGAACCCTGTTTCAGGTCAATCCCCCTATCATAAAAAGTGTTTCCATGTTGGTTTTTGAACCTGTTTAATGTCAATCTTTTACTATCACAAAAATTGTTTCCATGTTGGTAAAAATGCTAGTAGAGAGGCTCAAAGAGATTGAATATTTTTATTGAGAAATGGGTTTTCTCATGTACCAATCAACTCACACATAAATATTTTTTGCTTATTATTTATTTATTTTTTCCCGCAACAACATTGTGAGAGAGTTGGCTCCAGAATGCCATGAATTAGGTGGTGGAATCCAAGACTTCCTAGCAAGAGGATTGGAGCTCCTAAAACGACCACAAAAGGTTTGAAGTCATTACACACATATATATGTGTGAGAGAGATGTATTTTGTTATATGAGGAATATGCTTTTCCAAATAGTGTGGGATTAATTTGTTGAAATATAACAACAAAAATGTAATTATGGGTAAAATTGAAAAATACTGTTAGTTGGTTTTTATAACGGGATTCATAACAAGGAGTTATGTAACAAAGTGCCTATATTAATTGGGATGACTCGAGAGGCTTGTATGATGAAAGATTCATCTTTTTATTAATAGATTTCCAATCCCTTGCCCCGTGGAGGTTTTCTTGACACACTGTCAGGGTTTTACCATGTAAATTTGTTGTATTTACTTGTGTATGTTTATTTCAGTTTCCTATTCAATTTCTCTATATTTCCTTCTTATTTAATGAACTCCCGATACCAACAAGTGGTATCGGAGCTGTGAGAGAAATCTTCCATTGTGAAGACAACAAAGAAATTTTTTTAGAGCCGCATTCTGAAGTTTGAGTCCATTGAAACGCAACATAATTATTTTTTTTAAGTCCTGCCATGCAAAAAAATTGTGAGGGTTACTACCATCTGTCAATCGCTGAAGAGGGACACCCTGTCGCCGTCAAGTAAAGAGCCCCACATCAAAGAGACACTAAATTATTCCATAGAGAGGTTAAAGAAGCCACAAGAGAGAGATGTTCACTGTCGAGGAGCAGTTGTGGCTGAAAAATTGCAATCTTTGAGCTTGTCTGGAAAACAACAGAGCATTGCGGAGGAGCAAGGGGACAACTGTGACTATGCCACAGAGGAGCAAGGGGTATGAATGTCGCCTACCAGTGAAAGAGGTTGTCGTCGACCTGCATGTTAGAGCCGCCGTCAGATAATGAAACCCTGCCCATCGCTGTCGTGTTGAGTAAGAGGGGCAACCTTTAGAGCGCGTCGTGCAGAGACCCTACTTCTATCGTGTTGAGTAAGAGGGGTGACCTTCAGAGCCCATCATGCAGAGCAACGTTGCCATGGATTTTACCTACAGATCCATGAAGAATCGACCAAAAAACAAATCCTGCAATTATGCCCGTTGGTTGAACAAACAACAAAATAAACAGGTAATTTTTTAAATTTGATAAAATTATTGTTGAATGGAGAAATTTGGTGTATGGTTCTGTACACAATTTTTTTTTAAACTAAAAATAAGGGTGAAGTTTATTTTTAAGAAGAAGGAAACCCTTAAATGTTTTCTAAAACCCTAGCAAGAAGAGGGAAAATCAGAAAGAAAATTT
The DNA here is from genome assembly GCA_000404065.3 of Pinus taeda. NCBI lineage: Eukaryota > Viridiplantae > Streptophyta > Pinopsida > Pinales > Pinaceae > Pinus > Pinus taeda. The sequence goes on along the minus strand of APFE031315071.1, from coordinate 84,863 downwards.
GAAAACCCTAGCTATAAGAAGGAAATTAAAAATTTGAAAAAAGTTGAACCCCAGAACCCTAGAAATAAAATCTATAAATAATTTTTTTAAGAAAATGGAAAAAATGGCGAATGCAAAGTTCGAGGTGGAGAGTTTTACCAACAAAAACAAATTCACATTGTGGAAAATGAAAGTTAGGGACTTGCTAGTGCAACAAGGGTTGCACAAAGCATTAGATGGGGTGAAGAAGAAACTTGTTGGCATGAAAAATTTGGATCGGGAAAACTTGGATGCCCGAGCTCTCAGTACCATCAGGTTATGCCTAGCGGATGAAGTTCTCTTCAATATTGTTGAATAAACTTCAACAACAAGTTTGTGGGGAAAACTAGAAACATTGTATATGATCAAGTCTTTAACCAACATAATTTATCTAAAAAGGAAATTGTACGGTCTTCATATGAAGGAGGGTAAAAAAATTGTAGAACATTTAAATTTTTTTAATAAACTTATTTTCCAATTGTTAGATATGGAAGTTAAATTTCAGGAAAAATACAAAGCTATCACTTTGTTGTGTTCTTTTCCCGAGTCATGGGACCACTTCGTAACTTCTATCAATTTGAGCACAATTGAGTCTTTGAAATTTGATTCAATTGTAGGAGCTCTGTTCGCTGAAGAAGTAAGGAAGAAGTCCAGTATTGAAACCTCTGCATCAAAAGCCATGGTAGCCAGAGGCCTGTCAAAGGAAAGAGGGGAGAAAATAAGGGGCTCTTCCAGGTCAAAATCAAAGGGCAAAAAGTGTAAGGCCAAATGCTGGTACTGCAACAAAATTGGACACCTCAAGAAAGACTGTTGGAAATGAAAGGAGTCTAAAAACCCAAAGAAGGAAGAAAATCAAGTTGATTCATGTATGATTGATGAAGTTATATCTGCTGAAGAGTTAGGTATAGTAGATGATCTGATTAAGAATATTAGATTACCATGTTAGGATCCTCCTTATATTAGAAACAAAATGTTTTCATTGTGCTTAAGGATTCATGAGTTTTGCAAGTGTAAAATGAGTTTTTATGTTATTTTTATGGTCAATTTTAACATAAATAAGAGACTAAACAACAGCATAAAATTGTATAGAATATCACCAAAACACATCACAATAGGAACATGATGAAAGAGTTCACCCCTCCTGGGCTACGTCTCCTTGGTCCAACTTCTAATGGCTTGGGCCTATCTATTATGCTCAAAAGTGTAAAAATATGTGTTTACAATACTCAAATTCTTCTGAAACCTACTCCAATGAGTCCAGAATGTCTAAAAATGGCTACCTAGCCTCTTTTCACATCCAATTTGGTCGAAAACTGGAGAAGTTATGACCTCTCCTAGTTTCTCCACTATTCTCTCTACAATTTGCACAAAATCCGGCATCATCCTACAAATTCGCCCCATTCTGCTAGTAGAGTGACAAATTCACTGAATTTCGGGCAAATTTGTAGGAACGTTAATTTTGCCACTGAGGCCTTAAAAGCAAAAGATTGGTCATATGGGGGCCATGTGCCCAAGGGCTAGCCCCCGACGCTGGCCACCTCCCTCCGCTGATCACAATAACATGTTTGCAAGTGTTCACACGTGGACAGTTTGTCTGGCGGTCAGGCTAGTGGTTAGATTGGCGATGGTAACAGTTGGCAGCTACGTTAATTGTTTTCTGAGCATTCACATGGGGGGCAGTTAAGTCCGCTCGACTCCCCAACCTTGCTGACATTAAATAACAAATATAACCTTCCACCGTTATGGTTAAGAAACAACTTGCGGGTGCGTTGGTAAGTCTTCGTGCTGTGCTATGGGAGGTTGCGGGTCGAGCCCGACCTCCACCTTGTCCGACATACAAAATTTGAAAGTGCCATTAGGAGGACACTTGTCGGCTTAAGGCTTAGCCATGTGTCACCTCCTTATTGGCCAAAACAAAAACAAATGGACCAATAGCACAATGCCAATGAATTAAAATATTCTAGGAATATTCCAAGAATACTCCCCTTGCCACCTAGGCAATATGGATGCCCAGTCAGCATCCTTGTTAGCCACCTACAAAGTTTTCACCTATTTAACAAAGTGAACAGATCGCGTTATTGGGAGAATACGATGTCCGTTTCGCGTAAAATGAGTTGCGCTGGATTCAGGATGACGAGAACTACGCGGTCATTCAGGTTCCACACCATTCTCACAATTTTGATTTTTGAGCATAATTTTGAGCACCTCATCACTCCTCCCCACTGGAAGCCTTTTGGACTCCAAAATATCACTTTCAATTGTCCAGTAGGTGAGGGTAAAATTCCCTCACCTTTGAACATAATCGACACTTCCCCTTTTCGATGTCCTTGTTCTTCTATTAAGTATAGTGTCTTGCTGAAGCTCATCAAGGAATTCTCGAGAAAAGTATTCAATAGATGGAATTTAAACATTTTCTCCTTGATCTTCAATCAAAGGAGGCTCATATAACATTAAATTATCAACATTAACAATAGCATAAATTTCCATATATGGAGGCAAATCCAACCTGAAGGCATTGTTACGAATCTTTTCCAAAATTCTGAATGGACAATATCTAATTGGTTTTAGATTTTTACCTTCTCCTTGGAGCCTCTCTTTGCTAATGTGAAGCCAACCTTCATCAATGACTTGGAACTTGTGATCTTCACGATGCTTGTCATGCCTTGCTTTGTACTTTCCTTGGCTCTTTTCAAGTTGTTCTTGAACTTTTTGGTGCACCAATTGGATTTGTTCAATGAACTTTCTTGCTTTGTCTATGTCGCTATGACCATCAATAGCAACATATTTTCCAAAAATGAAATACAAAGGAGATTTAGGCAAGTATCCCAAACATGCCTCAAATGGAGATGTTTGAGTTGAAGAGTGCTTGGCCCAGTTGTAAGCATGCTGATTATAGTGCAAATGTCCATCCCACAACTTAGGATGCTTGCTGCAATACCCATGAAGAATATGCATCATTGTTATGTTCACCACCTCAGTTTGTGGATGAAAAGTTGTACTCTTTATCAGTTTGGTGTCCATGAATCCCCACAATCTTAACCAAAAATTCCCAACAAAGCGAGAATCTCGATCACTAACAATGGATGTGGGCAATCCAAAATGCACCCATACATTCTGAAAGAATAATTGAGCAATTTGTTCAGTAGTAACTTTATTTTTACATGGCATCAAAATACACATTTTTCTGAACATATCCATAACAGTCTACATACAAATAATCATGACCTGTTTTTGACAATGGAAGGCTTCCTACAAAATCCATAGAAACACTCTCCCATGGCCATGAAGGAACCGAAAGTGGTGTGTACAATCCTAACTTCCTATTGCTAGGCTTACTGATTGCAAATAATGAACATCTTTTAATAAAACGAGACACACTTTCAAGCATACAAGGCCAATAACAATACCTCTGTATATGTGCCGCCCTCTTACTTACACTGAAATGACTAGTAGTAAGAGAAGTATGTGCCTCTCTTATGATGTTAACTCTTTATCCCTGTGGAATACAAAGCTTTCCAAGATGGTACAAAAATTTATCATGCAGATGATAATCCAATTCCTTTACTTGGTTACCTTGTCTCAAGCTCGCATAAACATCTTGAAAGTCATTGTCTAATGCATATTGCTCAATATAACTTTCATGTAAAATAGAATATGCTTAAGTAAAGTAGCTGCACTAACAATAGGCCTAGGAAACATATCAACATATTTATTGTAGATACCTTTCTTATACATAATTACCAAGTGGAATTGTTGAAGAAAACCCATCCATCAGAAGTTCCTTGATTGTTGTAACTTTGATTGAGATTGCAAGTATTAAAATGGTTGATGATCAATGTGAAGGATTGGTTCCTTACCCATCAAGTAGTATTTCCAATTTTTCACACTTTGCACCAATGCATATAATTCCTTGTCATATGTAGGACAGTTAATCACTGCACCATTAAAAGTTTCCGAATGAAAACAGATAGGCTTACCATGTTGCATGAGGACTGCACCCATGGAATAGTCACTAGCATCAGTCTGAATCTCAAATGACTGTCTCAAGTTTGGAAGTGAAAGTACTAGAGTTGAACTCATCTTTTCGTTCAATGCATCAAAGGCCTTTTTCTATTTGCCTTCCCCCTGAAAACTTTTTTCACACTTGTCAATGCATGTAAAGGAGCTGCTATAAGAGAAAAGTTAGCAATGAATTTCCTCCAATATTGGCTGCTCCCAAAAAAATTCTTACCTCAGTAACTATCTTGGGCCTTGGCCAATTCAAAATGGCATCAACCTTGGAGGGATCTATTTTCAACTCAACCCCTCCAACAATAAGACCCAAGTAAACTAAAGAAGCTTTTCCGAACTCACACTTTGACATCTTAAGATACAACTATTCTTTTTTCAAGACATCAAGTACTTTTCTTACATGCATGACATGTTCATCACGAGATTTACTGAAAATTAAGATGTCATCTAAGTAGACTATAACAAACTCATCAAGAAATGGCCTCAACACATCATTCAACACACACATGAATGTAGCAGTAGCATTACATAAAACAAAAGGCATAGTTAGCCAATCAAACAAACCTTGTTTTGTTTTGAATGTTGTCTTCCAAATGCCTCCTTTAGCTATTCTAATTTGATGGTAGCCACTCCTTAAGTCCAACCTAGTAAAATACTTTTCATCTTTTAATTGATCAAGTAAATAATCTATTCTAGGTAGTGGGTAGCAATTCTCTACTGTAATTTTGTTCAACGCACAGAAGTACACACACATGCGCCATGTTCCATCCTTCTTTGGCACTAAGACAATAGGTGAACCACATGGCGAGGAAGATGGCCTGATGATCCATTTATTCAACAACTCTTGAATTTGCTTCTTAATTTCTGCACTTTCCATCGCTAACATCCTATGCATGCCAATATTAGGAAGAGGACAATCTTGCTGCAACTGTATCTCATGTTGGATTTCTCTTGTAAGAGATAATCCCTTTGGTTCCTAAAACATCTCATCATATTAGTTAACTACTTCAACCAATTCAGATTTCAATTTTGAATCAAAACCTTTAAAAGCTTCATTATCAACATCATTCTTGGGTTTGATCATTAGAAGCACAAAATTCTTGCTTGAATTCACTAGTTTTTTCATCTGCCTCGCATTAACAAGTGAAATATTTAGTTTCTTGCTACGAGCTCTCACAATATATTCTACTCCATCTTTGAACAAATGATTTTTGTTTTCATGTCTATGGAAGATATCTGTTTGGTCATAAAGGTACAGGCTGCCCAAAACTATGCCACATATATCTAATGGCACAACATCAAGCTCCACTTCATCTATGAAATTTGTAGTACTGGCGAATTTCAGTTTACACTTTCTAGTAACTTGAAATTGTGCATTGTCACACACCCATCCAAGTGGATATTTTATGATGTGGAATGGTTTCCAAGTTTAAACTTTTGACAATGTTTTCAGATATAACATTGGCTTGAGAGCCATTGTCGAAAAGTGTATCAATCTTGTTATGTTTTGAGATCACCCTTATGTGAAAAAGTTCTTTCCTCCTCTTTTCATTTGGAGTTTCATTTTGTGAATTTTTAGAACTAGTGCTAGCAATGGATTCTTTTCCTTTTATACCCATGGATGTGTTTTTAGTTTCATCACCCAAATTAGATCCCAAATCCTGTTGAGTGGTTGCAGTTGTCTTTTCTTTTCCCTTGTTGTTTACTTTTTTTGGTTTCATTTTTTTGGTCTTTGGAACAATGTTTGCATGTTAATCTATTTCCTTCTTTTTTGATAGATGCATTTTTCTTTCCATTCCCTTGAAACCCTTTTCTTTTCCTTTACTCTTAAATGGATTTTTACTACCTTCTTCTGGAGTGTTTTCCCCTCTTTCCTCAAGATGAGTGGCTTTCAAATACACATCATCTAGATTATTGGGATTAAACATTAAGATAGTATTCCTAAGGTAATTGTGTAAACCCCCTATGTACTTCAACAACGTGTCCTGCGATTGCAAATCTACACCTAACATTAAAGACCTTTTTCTGAATTCTTGGGTGTAATCTTGCACATTTTGACTTTTAAGCTATGTAAAGTTATGCCAATTCATGATGGATTTCTGCATATAAGCTAGAGGGTTAATTTTGTTTCGATTGCAACAATGAAATCAATCCAAGAAATTGAGATCTTACCATGTTTTTTTATCTCCCCTTGTGTCTTTGATTCCCACCATACTAGTGCTGCACCCTCCATTCTCATGGAAGTTAACTGAATTTTTATGTCATCCTCTTGAAGGTTTTGAATTTTACAATAGACCTCCAACTAACAAATCCAATTATCAAGCTTCTCTATATTCACTTCACCATTATACATGGGTAGCTCAAATTTAACATCAAGTTTTAAAAAAGGTGATTTACTATTTCCTTTTGAAGTATGATGATGAGTATAAGTAAGGGTTGTGTTAGTGGAAGACGATGAGGATGCTTGTGAAGAAGAAGATGACGGAAATGGTGGAGAGGGTGGAGGTTTGTCTCCATTTCCATTACCTCCTTTTCCACTACCTCCTCTTGAAGAACCTTCTCCTTTGGGAGGTTTGGAGCTTTCACCTTGCAGCTTGGTATTCCTCTCTCCATAGAGGACCTTCACCATCTTTTTCATATCAAAGAAAGCCTTCCTAAAGACCTTCTCATATTTTTTCATGTTTGTAGTTTCTCCTTCATGAGACATGCTCTTTGGAGTCTCAACTGCAACTTGAGGATGAACTGGTGTTGGTGATTGTGGCAACCTTGCCCTCCTTCCCCTTGACCCAACTTCAGGTCTCCCATCCAGATTCTCTTCTCCTCTTTTGAGTTTTTGTTATGAAACCAACTCAAGAAAAGATAGAAAAGATAGATAAACGCCTTAGAATTCAGCCTCTTCGAGGGGGCAACCTCCTTTACATTATATAAATGAACAATTCTTGGATGATTCAAATGATAAAACCTCCTTTCTATATATAGGAGTCTAAGGAGTCACAATATAACCCAGCCGACCTAATAATAATAATATAAAGCCACAAAAATAACAATAGAGGGATTCTATGGGGCCAGTAATAACAATATGGGGACAATAGGGGTACAACAATATTAATAAGGGGTACAACTACAATAGTAATGGGGTAATCACTAGTATTATAGGGACCCAACATGGATCAAGTCATTCTAGATTTGGGATTAGATGCCAATGTTCAAACAAAATAGACATGGGAGCTAATGGGGAGACCTGTGTCAAGCTATAAAAAGGGTCTCTTTCACCTCTAATTACCTCACATTAATATTTCAATCCGGGAACGTTTTTTTATTTCAAAGAGTGTCTCAGTCTGAGGCTATCATTTGCCAGAGTAATGCTAGTAGTACAGTGTTCAGAAATGCAAGAGTAAATAGATTCTTGTTTATAGCTAACTACTTCAAAATATTAAACCACACATTCAGAAAATTGAGCAATTTACCAATCAAGGGTTCAGTAGCAATAACTCATCCCTTTGTAAACTGATTGAAAAGGAAACCAGAGAACAGATCGTGGATCTGGTAGCCGGACAATAGATGTCAATGCTCACTACAGCTTGAGATCGTTCTTCACACCCAAAATAACAAATGACAGGAAATGAAATGACAGATAAGAAATGGAACAATGATTAAGAAATAGAACAACAAACTTGAAATGGAATAGTAAACAAGAAACTGTAACAACAACTAAGTCTAACAAGCAGTAACACCTTAGTCTAGAAGATCAAATGCACTAATCGTGACCTATAGGAATCAAATGGAAATCCTTGGCTCTTAAGGATAGATTGAACAACACACCAAAATGGAACAACACTAATTAATGATGAATTATAGAACCGTGCTTGAAAACCATATATACACATGACACACCTTAATAGTAATCTGATCTAGTTATCAATCTCAGTTAGAAAGAGTACGACTGCATTTCAAAATAGAACAACATTATTTATAGATCCAACAATCGAAAAGAACATAGCTCCCAAGATGAATTATGTAATGTCAATGAACAAGTGCACAACACAAAGGCTCTGTAATTAAACAACAACAATATTCTGTAAAGACTAGCAGTATTATATCAACACTTAAAAGAACAGTGATACAATGCAGAGTCAATACAATAGTTCTGTCTTTAGAAACCTTAATAAATTAAACATAACAGAGCATGTGATGTAAACTACAAAACACATCAGATTACCAAATAACGTCGATAAGCAAACTACACACAAACTAAACGTAATAGTACAAGAGCAAGTGTCCTCTAGGGCCGGGCCCTTAGCCTCCAGGGGTACACTGCTTGAAGTTATTTTAGACTCAGAGATGTAATAGCAACCAAGTTTGTATTAATGCATAAAGTGGAATTACAATAGATCAGTTCTTAACGAGACTCGATGATCAAAGTTTTAATCTTAGAGGAAATTACATAAAACATAACATATTCTAACCCTCCTCAAGCTAACAATGTTGGCCCTTTTATAATGGTGAAGGCAGAGATATCTAGGTGCAAAAATAGTTAAAGAGGTGATCCCTCAGGATCAAGGATCCTAAGGGATTCGCCTAATCGTTAGTCCTCAGCCATCTCTTTTCTTTCCTGCGCTGAGTCGATATCTCCACTTCCTTTCCAGGGCTGATTCGCTTTGATTTGTTTTGCCTTGTTTCCATACAGTTCCCTATCAAAGGGACAGTGGTTAACCCATCCTTGTCCTTTCCTTTGGAACATCAGTTTCTCATTTTTCCTTCTTTCTGCATAAGGAAATGACAATTGTCAGTGTTTTCGTCTTGCATATTAATCTTACAGATTTTATTACAATTCCTTGTCATTTTCCTAGTTCATGATGCAAAAGGTTTGTAAGTTCTAATGAAAATATGCTGAAATAATTACCAAAAACATACCTTCTTTAGTACTCCACAACCTATGTTGTAATGGTCTCCAATTTAGCTAAGGATAGAGAATCAACAGAAAATCATACCCATGGGACAACTGCAGGGAGTAACTGTGAATATTGAGGGAGCTAGCATGCTGGAAGATTTTGAATTAATAGAGATTGTTGATGACAGCAATCCCTACCCTGCACCCTTGGGAATTGACTGGGCTACTAATATGAATGGGGTAATTAATCTGAAGAAGTGAAAGATGATCTTTGAGAAGAAACCACTGTGGGTAATAGTACCCTTGGATCCTGCTGAAGGATCACACTAGAAGGAACCAGTTTGTGACTATGAGAGTGATGATGACCTAGATTGCATCTATAAGATAACAATCCCACCACAGATGGATGGATTACATGGGATCACGAGAGTTCCTACACTTCAGATTTCGACGAAGAAATGAAATGCTAGCAGGATCGATTACACAAAGTAACTACGCTGAATTGCAACATGATGACTCAGTCCCTGTGTTGTGCGTCATCCGAGGTAAGAAATCTACCTACTTATGATGGTATAATTGAGGTAAATACCCTTTTGGATGCATTTGAAAGGGAGGCACCAGAAAAGCAACGCTTCTGGGCCTTGGACTGAGTACTACATGCTACACCTGCAAGATGGTGGGGTACACACAAGGGAAGCTTTTATGATTGGCGTGAATGTAGGAGGATGATGAGAGCATCGTTTGGGAAACCTAAGATGCGACTGACAAACAAGTATGATGGGTAGGATGATTTGCATGCATAGTTGTCCAAAGCGGAGAAGAACTATTCCACCACTAAGCACGAATGACTAGCTATGGTGTATGCGCTCCAAAAGAACCGACACTACTTGTTAGGAGGCCACTTTAAGATGTATACGGATCACTCCATGCTGAAGTACTTGTTCAATAAGCCTGTATTGGGGGGGTGAATTTGAAGATGGCTCTTATTTTTCCAAAAGTATGATTTTGAAGTTGTTGTGAAGCCTGGACAATTCAACATGGGACCAAACCATCTGTCGCACATTGAAACAGGGGAGGAACCTACTAATTTGGAGGAAGAGTTAACTAATGTACAACTATTTGATGTTTGCATCATGGATGGACATTTTGAGGATATAATACACTTCTTAACAATAGGAACTGCGCCAAAAGGATATTTTGTCCAGCAAAAGAAGGAATTAGTGGTGCACATAACATATTTCTCTGTCATTGCTGGGCATCTATACAAGATGGGGACTAATGAGATACTGCGAAGGTATGTATCTGAGTTTGAATGAAGCAGCATCCTCGTGAATGCTCATGGGGGCGCTGCAGGGGGAAATTATGAAGGGAGAGCAACCGTGCATAAGATTATACGTGAAGGGTTATGGCTGCCAACCCTTCATTAGGATTGAAAAGTATATTGCAAGGCATGTGATGTATGTCAAAGAATAGTCAGGCCATCGCAGAGGGATAAAATGCCTTTGAATCCACAAATGACCTTGCAACCCTTCGAAAAGTGGGCAATAGATTTTGTAGGCCCTATTCAGCCTCAAGTAAATATAAGCACGAGGTACATTATCATTGCGATAGAGTACTTGACTCGTTGGGCAGAAGCACAGCCGGTGAAGGATTGCATGGGTGTGGCTGCCACAAAGTTTCTATTTAAGCATGTACTAATACGGTTTGGATGTCTAAAGATCTTGATGAGCGATCGAGGTATGCACTTCCTGAATGAGACGATCAGTGCACAAATGGAGGAATTTCAGGTGTACCACCAAAAGAGCACACGTTATCACCTAGAGGCTAACAAGACAGTGGAGGCATTCAACAAAGTTCTCGAAACAACACTGACCAAGGTTTGCAATGCTTATCGAAGTGATTGGGACCTACGCATACCTGCAGTGTTATGGGCTTATCGGACAATGTGCAAGAAGTTAACGAGACAGACACCCTTTAGGCTGGTATATGGGGTTGAAGTAATGATGCCTATGTAATACATCATGCCTAGTTTGTGCATAGTGACACTCACTAGTATGACGGATTACGGAGCCTTGGAAGAGAGGCTCGTGCAACTGGATGAGCTTGAAGAAGAGTGATTTTTGGTTAGATTTCACCAGCATGTCCAAAAGTAGCATGAAAAAGCGTGGCATGATCAACACATCAAGTTGTACACATTTAAGGTAAACAATTTGGGTTTGTTGTATGATAGTAAGTTCGATAGATTCCTCAAAAAATTCAGGATACACTAGTTAGGGCCGTTTGTTATTAAGGAGATTACCGATGGTGGCATGGTCCAGTTGGTTAAGTTGAATGGAGATCCCTTCCCAGGAAAGGTGAATGGCAGTCGATTGAAGCCATAGACAAGTGGCCCACCCATCTGACTAGGTGACAGAAGCACAGTCTTAGCGCTCCAAGCAGCTGAAAGGAGGTGTGGGACTATAAACTACATTTCCCAAGTTGGGGAGTTGTGTGATGTTGGGAATGCGTGAAGCAACGAAGTTTCACAGGGTCCACGAGAATGCAAAGACAACTGTGCCAGCACACAGGTCTACTGGAAAGTGACCATTAAATTCATTGTTCACGATTTGATGGTCGATTTGAGGCCAAATGGGCAGGCCAGAAGTCATTTAAGGTGAAATTTATGGGTTAGATTCTTCAAAATCTGTCGCCAATCTAGAATTAATGGGTCGAATGTGGGGGAAACAGTCAAACTTGAATTCAAAAAGCCCTATAAATTACAAGTGGCTATCTAGCAGAAAATGCTTAGCATTTTAAAAATTCAGTTGTTGCGCTATTAGCTATGTATGGACCTTTCAAATTTCAAGGCTTTGAGAGCAAGTTCAGTGTTTAATACATTAACAAAGGAGATGTAGGACCTCCTGACTAGAGTGATGTTGACACCTGAGAATGTCGAGTAGGAAATTGTGGTAGTAGAAGCCCCAGAGAGCACCAGAGTAATAGCTAAGGTCCCTAAATCACCCAGAACATCGAGACCTAAGAAGGATATGTAGGCTATGGTCCTGGTGTACGTATCACCCAGAAACCCATAGAGGACCAAGCTCACCTTGCAGAAAAAGGGGAAGGCCATTAATCTAGAGGCTGACGAAGAAGAATTTGAAGAAATCCTGGTAGATGAGGAGGATGTGGAAATGGAAGTTGAAACCCAGGGTGCGGACCCTATTACCTAGTTACCAGAATATATTCCTACACACAAGGAAAAGTCCAAGGTGTCGAAGGACATATATGAGAGAAAGAGCTCCCTGCAAACTCTGTTGCTCCCATATGACATTTTTTTTTAGGGGCCACACTTAGGATGGGTTCCTGTCCTAAAGTTTGAAGTTTGGGACCTTGCGGATTATGAGAAATTCCCATATTTAGCAATTGAGTAGCCAATGTACTAGCGAATTGACATGATCACTGGAATGATTGAATTGGAGTTGCACACGTGGCTCTAGAGCATAGAGAAAGCTAGGTTGCTAAACCTGCTCTCGGTGCCACATTACCACCATGCCCTAGTGACTGTCTTCATCATCATGAAGTTGCTTTACTTGGTGCATGATGGGTGTTTGTGGCTGGAGGAGCCCATTCCCATCACAAACCACTTTATTCATCAGACCACACGGCTACTTTACTAAGGGGAGGATCTAGCCAATATATGAGAAGGAAAAGGTGGTGAGTTGGCCCTCAGGGAAGCGATGAAGAAGACATTCAAGTTGGAGAAGAAGAAGCGAGGATATGCCATCTCCAGAAATAACAACCCTGTAGTTAAGGTCACAACACAAATAATAGCAGGGAAAGTGATGCGAAAGTGTCGTGTGGATGAGGTGCCCATGCCTGTGATTGCACTGGCAGCCTAATGCGCTGAAGGAGTCCAGTTCAACTGGGTGAATTATTTATGTAGTGAGTTCCTTGTGAATTGTCATGAGGAATAGGAGTAGGGCAAGACATTTCACTATGTGTGGCTCCTGCTATTGATCGTACTAGTGGCATGGGAGCTACTCGAAGATAGCCAATTCCCTTCGGTCGTGCCAGACCTTCTGGAGGCAAGGAAGTACGCATCGCTGTGGGTGACCAAGGACGTGCAACGTATCAAAGAAAGCAAGATCTTTTGGTCTTAATGGAGATGAGTATCTAAATGGGGATCAATCGCAAGCATCGGTTGTTGCCCATAGTACACGCTAGTTTGTAGAGATTTATGGAGTTCAAAGCGGATTTCCACCATGTCTTTATCAAGGCACAGAAGCACCCTACGAAGACATGGCATAACACACCATATGATGATGTAATTTTTGCAGTCCTCGAGTCTTTACCATCAAAGTGGCGCGCTCCAGATGGCTCCATGGTGGAAACGGAAAAGTCTGCCGCACAGCGCAAGAAGGAAGAAACAAAGCTCAAAATAGCACAGCTAATAGAGAAGCGAAGAAAAGAGGAAGCAAAGGCTAAGGCCCAAGCAACGCATGACACTGTGAAATTGGTGGGACAATAGAAAATAGGAGGAGAAGAGCGCAAAGATAGAAGTCACCTTCTCCTGGAATTGAGGCAGAAATAAAGAGCGAACAAGGTGGTGTGGACCTGCAGACAATGTCCACCCAACTCAATCACCCGCGACCACAAGAGCAGGCAGTGCCACGAAAGAAAACCAAGGCATTAGAGACATCCTTTGACCCAATCACCCTCACTGAGGGGGACTTGCATGATATCAGAGAAACAGTGAGGGATGTCACTATGGAGGCCCTCCAACAGTTCGAAAAGCAGCAACAGTTGGTATTGGGGGCTCTCCAGACAGAGTTGTAGGAGTTGCAGGTTCACACTCCACAGGCTAGCACGGTGTCCACCAGCCTTGCGATCGGCACTTTAGCTGCTGAGGAGATGCCACGCACAATGGTGACCAACACGATAGTGCTACCAGACGGGGCACTTACTATAGAGAATGAGGTCGACAGGCCCACGGTCAGCAACTTGAAAGGGGTAGGATTGAATATGGTCATGCTCCCTCGAGAGGCGCTCTACCTCTTGTAGGATGGAGTCACTGCAGAAGTCAGGGCCTGGGAGAGTCACGCTCTACAGGTGATGAGCGAGTAGTGCATCAACATCCAGCAGTTGGGCCTACATCGCAATGAGGAAGTGGAGCAAAATAACAAAATAATATAGGTAGTGGAGGAAGCCTACCGAATGGTCCAGGATTTGGACATTTAGGTAGAAGAACTGGTAGAGGTGCATGTTCGCAAGTTAGCCATAGGGGTGTGCGATGCTCAAGCAGAGATGGCTCAGGTTCAATTGGAGCTAAACCTACAAATCGTAGAATTGCAGTTGAGGGCTCAGCCTTCAACTCCACCGGAAGTCAGAGAATAGCATACCACCATTGTTACAACAACAATAGTGGCGGTCAATAGTGTAATGGCAGACTACATGCAGCTTTTTGAATAGTCATTCAAGGTTCTAACCACCCTGCAAGAGGACCTGAATGTAGAGCACGAGACAGATGTGCGTGAGCTACAACAAAGGTATGATGAGGTCAAAGGGACCACATAGATGTTTTCCCTTACACAGATGTAGGAGGCAAACACGCTCAAGGAATAGGTGGATGTCACTCGACACAAAGAAGCGGTATTAAAAGCATGCCTACAACCATGGATAGATGGGCCATATACGATCACAACCTCCATTGAAGGAGAGCTCGCACAACTGTAGGTAGCTCAGCAAAAGATTCAGGGCAATAGTTCAACAATAGTCATTGAGCAACGAGTGGAAGAAGTCCACCAGGCGACCGCTCAGTGCACTACTGAGGTTACGGTGATCCAAATAGAGATGGGAGGTCCTCACGCTAAGATCTTCGCACCTGTAGAGTGACTCGAGGGTGAGTCACGATGTTTTTGTTGGGCATAGGATCCCCCAAGGGTAGTTTTGGGGCTTAAGCCTATATTTTGGTCAAATTTTGTAATCAAAATGTAAAGACTCTGCATTTTGTGGTCGCAGAGCACGTAGATGTTAAAGAGTCATAGGGTTGTTTGCCCTTATTTTGGAAATGTAATGTCAATTGTAGAAGACCTACCCATGGTCCACAGACCATGGGATTGTAAAAATAGAGCTAAGCTCTAAGTAGTTAGAGGCAATGAAGAAGATTGAACATGTAAGAAAGTGATAACTCTAAGAAGAAGTCTAAGTTTTGGGTTGTAACATAGGTAGAGGCTCTGCAGCTGAGTGAGCAGAGGCCTACAAGTCCTGAGATGAGTGTGCGGACCCCTGCAGCAGAGTGCGTAGGGCAAGTTAAGTCTATAATTGTTCAGAATTATCACTAAAGAGAAGTATTCTACAATTTATGTGTCTT
This sequence comes from Pinus taeda, assembly GCA_000404065.3. NCBI lineage: Eukaryota > Viridiplantae > Streptophyta > Pinopsida > Pinales > Pinaceae > Pinus > Pinus taeda. The sequence continues at coordinate 69,594 of APFE031315071.1, read as the reverse complement.
TATTTCCTATTTATGCATTTAGTTATGTTGGGTATGAATTTCACTTATAATGCTTATATGATGTGCAAATATATGTGATTTTGTTGGTTAAGTAATGCAAGTAAGAACATTTATTTACGCGAAGATAACTAAGATTTGTTAATAAGACAAGTAAGATACTTAGCATAGTTTGGGAGATATCATAGTTTGCTGCCCTAGCAATGCGAAAGTATATCAGCCCGTGGTTAGGGCTACGTGAAAGCTGATTGTAACCTTTCATGAAGGTACTGAATGGTGGAATGGAGGGATAATCAACCTACATGTAGGTAGGTATAGCACGAACAAATCGACATCACAACCATCTCAAGGGCGCAGAAACTTGGTTCCAGCATCCCCCCATACTGTTTGGGTGAGACTTTAGTCCACACTCCACAAGCTGATGCCCAAAGGGCCAGTAGTGTATGGATTTGTTTGGCTAACTAACGTTGAACCTGGGACAGGCTCCCATAAGCCAACAATTACATTGCATTGGAATCTCCACCACATTTGAGCAGATTGAATTCCTTACTTGCATGAGCTATTTTTGTTTGATTGATGAGTTAACTAGATGATCTCTAAGTTTGATTCTTGTCCCACTACGCAAATGACCTCAACTAGTTCTATTAACCATTAGAACCAATTTAATTGAGTATAGCTCAAAATAATTAAACTAGATTGCTATAAACTAGAAATCACACATGCATAATTGAACCTCAAGCCCTCTAACCTGAATCTATTGAGCTAATTTAGTGACAAGATCCATGTCACTTCAATTAACTACATCCAAGTTGTCTACTGACATGGACATTTTGAATTTTCTCAATTTCACAAAGGCTATTAATCCAAATTGAGTCTTTCTTGCTACACTTCTAAACACTCCCTCTTAGTAAGAAAGGGATTATCAACCATCCCTATCCTGCACCTGTGGAATTTGAAATCACCTCTTGACAAAGCCTTTGTGAAGATGTCATCATCTTGTTCATTAGTTGAAATGTATTTTAGCAACATCATCCTCCTTTGCACACCATCTTGTAAATGATGATACGAGATATCTATATGGCACTTGGATTGATCGTGAAATACTAGATTTGTTAGAGAGCTTAATGCAACTCTCATTATCAGAATAGATCATGATTGAATCCATCTCCTAACCAAACAACCCCACAAGTATATTTTTCATCTAGAACACCTCATATGTTTCTTGAATTGCAACCGTGTATGTAGCTTTTGTTGAGCTAAGTACCACAAACCTCTCCTTTGTGCTATATCAAGAAATTGTTGTGGACCCAAAACTTAAAATTGCACCTCATGTACTCTTTTGATTGGATGGACTCCCTTCCCAAGGTTTATTTGTGAAGCCATGAAGCTTCACTCCCTCTGTTTGTCTGTACTATAATCCATACTCGACACTACCTCTTAGGTACTATAAGACATGCTTTATTTCCTTCCAATACAATTTGGTCAGCCTAACCATAGCTTGGCTCAACAAGTTGACTACATAGCACATATCTCATTGCATGTTCACACAATACATTAGTGAACCCACTAGCTGTTGGTAAATGGTAGCATCAACCTCTTCACCTGAAGTGGCATTCTCCTTCCTCTAGTTGGTTGCTAGAGGTGTCTCCATGAGATTAGAACTCTCCATGTGAAATATGTGCAGTATCTCGATGGCATACTTGCCTTGAAACACAAACAATTCCTCATGACCTTGCCATACATCGATCCCAAGGAAGTAGTTCATGAGACCCATGTCTTTCACCTCAAATTCCCTTTGCAAGGCCCTCCTTGCAAGAGTTGATCAATTTCTCATCACGTGTAAATATTAAATATTAAATCTTGAACATATAAAACAATGATAATCAATTTACCTTTAACCAAAATTTGATAGAGGTTCACATCTTCTTCACTTTTGGTGAAGCCCAATGGAGTGAGATAACTATCAATCCAAGTGTACCAAGCTTGGGGTTCTTGTTTGAGATTGTACGATGCTCGCCTAAGTTTCTAAGTTTTCACACATGAGACTTGATGTAAGATGTCTCAAAACCTTCTAGTTGCTCTATGCACAATTGTTCTTCAATAACACCAATGGGAAATGTTTTTTTTACACCCATATGGTGGATCTTCCACCCCATCTATGCAACTAGTACAAGAATTGATCTAATGGATGTATCCCGTGCTAGTGGAGTAAAGGTTTCCTCATAGTTAGTTCATTCTAATTTAGTTCATTCTAATTGAGAAAATACTTTGGCCACAAATCTAGCTTTATACTTCTCTATGCTTCCATGTGCTGCATTCTTGACTTTGAAAATACATTTCGAACCCACAACTGATTTTTCTATCGGTTTTGTGACCACTTGCTAATAATTTTTCTTTATGATGGATTTTTATTCTTCCACCATTGCATCAAACAAAGTTGTTTTCTCAATTTCTTCCTCATAAGAGGGTGGCTTAGTTTTTACAATCTCAGTCACTAGAGCCATTTAGCGAGTGAGGTGAACTCCTTTAGAGCCATTTAGAATGTACAATGAAGATAAGATTGGTCGGACATAATCACCTCTGACATTTCCCTTTGATTGTACTTATCACATTTTGTAGCTGAAAATGTTTAACTCAACCATCTTTAACTCAATTATTTATTCTTAAATACTGTGGAATCAAATGGTCAATCATGTTTATCTCAATTATTTATTCTAAAATATTATGGAATCAAACAGAAAAGATTGAGGTCAATATATATATATATATATATATATATATTGCTATAGGATGGATTAGTTTAACTCTCCAAGTTCATGAGCAGAGTTGTGTATATTGAATTTGACTCTTCCTTTATTGAGCTGGGCTATAATTCCACCTACAGAGTTCTGTACATTGATGTTCTCCAGAAAAAAGTCTCACATCCCACCATAAATATTGTCGTTAGAGGAGTGAGTGAGATCAAAATATATATACTATTATAGGATGGATTCATTTAATTTCACTTTTGTACATTCAATTCTAGAATAATTTCACTTCCCTTCATTAGATTCTAGAAGCTCAAACTCTGTAAGTTTTACTCTCTAATTTCATTAGCATATTTATGCATATTGATTTTGCCTCTTCCTTGATTGATCTTGACTCTAATTCCACCTGTAGAGTTGTGTATGTTGACGTTCTATAGAAAAATGTCTGACATCTCAGCACAAATTTTGTTGTTACACGAACCTATTTCAGCATTCGATATACGTGGTATACGATTATATATATATATATAATATATATATATATATATAATATATATATATTATATATTACATAACATATCTAATATATATCTAAATAATAACATATTATTATTTATTTATTTTTAAAAAAAAAAATGAAATAAATGATTGTTTCAAAATTCAAAGAAAAATTCATCAAAATTTTCTTTTATATGGATACTATTTTTTCACTCATCTCCAACATTAGTCTTTTATATCTATATAAGATGATGCAAAAATAATGAAAGATAAAATGCATCAAATTTATTAGTATTGTAGAGTGAGAAAATCTGTAGTAAAATCTAATAACATGAAAACCTCAAAGCTGAAATTAAATGTAAATAATGAGATATTGAATGATACTATTCTTTTATTATCTCCAACATTAGTGTTTTATGTCTATATAAGATGATCCAAAAATAATGAAGGACAAAATGCATCAAATTTATTACTATTGTTGAGTGAAAGAATATGTAAGTAAAATATAATAACATGAGAAACCTTAAAGTTCAAGTTCAATGTAAAGAATGAGATACTAAATATTAAATGTAAGTTTCTAATAAAAGACAAAATGCATCAAATTTCTTATTATTGGGGACTGAGAAAATCTCTAAATAAAATCTAATAACAAGAAAACTTCATCCCTAAAGTTCAATGTAAAAAACGAGATGCTAAATATTAAAAGTAGCCTTCTCCAACATATTAGAGAATTTATGTTTCAATCATTATTCCTATGAGATGCAAATTTATTTAACAATAAGTGTGTGTGCATATTATATTTTGAAGCAAACTACTAAAATGAACCCCTCTAATTGAATTCCACGCTTGTTATCCTCTCTTTTGCAGTGGATAGTAATGACTACAATCCAATCTAAAATTTGTAATCATCCAAAAAAATTATAAGTGTGAAAAAAAATATTTTAAAATTATTGTATTTTTTTTTAATATAAAATTTATTGTTCTCTCTTATAATAAAAAACTTATTGTTATTTAATTGCAAATTTCTAATATCTAATTGTTATAATCTTTTTAATATAAAAAGCCTTCTTTTTCACACTTTATTTATAGACTTTTTCATAAACCCAAAATTGAATATGGTACGAAAATCCCTATATTATTAAGCGAATGGAATCATAGGGGCTAGTTTCATAATTTTTTATTTTGCCTAATACATCTAAACTTGGAAACCACTGTATATGTTTGAAGCATTTAAAAAAAAAATAGGCTGATTACATCTATCATATATCCATCATAACTCCCAACTCCAAATTTTGGGTTTTGTACTAAAATCCCTATATTATTAAGCGAATGGAATCAGAGGGGTGAATTTCATAATTTTTTATTTTGCCTAATACATCTGAACTAGGTAACTACTCTATATGTTAGAAGCCTTTCCAACAAAAAAAATAGAGTGACTACATCTATCATATATCCATCATAACTCCCAACTCCAAATTTGTGATCTTTTGGTAAGGATCAAATCCTTCTCTTTGTTTTCTATGTGATCATGATGTAATCTATACCAATGGATATGCCCTTTTTGTGTTCATTGTTTTTAAATAGGTTGTTTGGTTAAGAATTTGAATTTTTGGTTAATTTTGTACATGGTGTTAGACCTTTTAGGTGGGTAGGTTCATTGGCCTGGCCTTTCTACTTGCAACACATTTTGAAATTTTGCTTGTATTAGACATTCCTTGAAATTTGTATCTATTTTGTTACATCAAAATAGAGAGTTCAATTGATATGGTTATGTCATGATTGAATTCTATTTAGTTACAACCAAATAGAGAGTTGATTTGGTATAGACAGATCCTAATTGAAAGAAACACATCATGGCACATTACAAAGACTTAGACCCTATAAGATATCATCCTCATGTGATGATCACAAAGATGACATGTGGGAAGATAGAACATGTGTAGAATATGCTCCTTAGGTTACCTCAGAAATATTCTTCAATAGGCGTGTTTCACTCTTTAAACATTAATACACCTGCATCACCAAGAATTGTATTCTTCTTAGCCATCTAAAACCAATATCAACAATCCAGTATTTGATTTTTCTTTTTTACCTAACAACAATATCAAGAATATGTCATCCCAACACTCATTATCCTCCTCATCCTCCGTGTTACTAAACATTTCTTCAAATTAATGCTCCCCCAAAAGCACAAAGATGTGAGACTTAACTCATGGGATTATTCTAGTATCTTACTAACACTATCAACGTCAATTATTTTACCTTCCTCTTACTCCTAAAATTTTGAAATATTCTGGGAATCTTCAATCAAGATAAGGATAGTCAACTAAACTTAAATCAATCGCACATTTTGGAAATATTCTAGAATCTAGTGGACATGAGCAAAGTCAATTGTTTGATCTAGCTCTTATCCTTGTTATTTTGGAATATTCCATGAATCTACAATCTAGATAAGGATGGAGCAAAGATGGTCATCCTTACTTTGAATTTAGATTTTTGGAGTATTTCAAAATCTGAGAGGTAGGAGTTAGGTCAAACAATTGATTCTTTTTCTTGTCCATAAGATTCTAGAATATTCTCAAAATCTGCAATTGATTTAACTTCAACAATTATGACCATCTTTATCTGGATTGCAGATTATTGGAATATCACACAATTTAATGATATGAGTGAGGTCAAACAAGTGACTTAGCTCCTTTCCATCAAATTCTAAAATATTGTTGAAATTTGCAATTTAGTTAAGTTCGAACTTCCTCCATCCTTATTTTGATTGCATATTCTTGAAATAATTTGATCAATAAGAGAAAAGGTCAACAATTGTTTTTTTTCTCATATCCATCAAACTCCACAATATTCCAACAACCTACAATCTAGTTAAGATTATCACCCTTGCTTTTGTACATCAAATTCTATAATATTCTCAAAATATGAAATATAGTTAAGAAAATGTGATAAGTTTAACTCAATTGTAGATTTCAAAAATACTATGGAATCTAAAGGATGAAACCAAAGTCTATTGTTTGGCCTTGCTCCTATCTATGAGAATTTGGAATATTATATGAAATTGTAATCAATATAAGGATGGAGGAACAAAAGTGGATAGCATATAATCTCATACCTCCTACTTGTCTCAATCTTATAATTATTTTTATGGGTTGTACCATGCAATTGTATAAGGACCACTAAAGTTTGTGGTTGAAAGTTTATCCTTTGGATAATGTTCCATTATTATGCAAACATTTACATTATAATGCAACATTTTATGCAACCATCTGGAAAAATTTTATTCCATGTTTTTTCAAAAGAAAGATTTGTTAATTTCCATTTTTTCTAAAAATGATTCACCCAAATTTTATAGTATAAAATTATTTTACTTTAAAAATAGCCAAAAAAAATTATATATAGACTATATAGATTTTTAGAAGTTTGATAATTTTACAAAATTATCACCAAACATTTTAGAAATTGCATATTATGGACTTCTGAGATTTTCCAAGGTTTCTAAACTTTAGGAAAAAAAATCATCCTTTAGCTCATTGACTTTCCATTTTATGTGTTTGATGGGAATAAAGTGGTATCTAATTGATAGATTGATTCATTATCATTCCATGTTATCCATTAGATGGAAATTGTACGGTATATTTAATAGACAATACCACCGAAATTAAAGATGAGGTTTATCAAGAGGTGACCTACTTGGTATTAAGAAAATGATAAGCACTAGGAAGTGAGACAATTATTTGTTCCATAGTAGATGTATTACCATCTTATACATTTTATGTGAATAATATGGTATTTAATGGACATCATGGAAAGGGAGTGCATGAGTGAGAAAATCATTCGCTGAGTGCCTAGTGATTATTGTTCTCCTATTGTCACGATGCAACTCATCTTTACTTTCTGAGACCAACTCATTAACCATCCTTATACCAATATGACTATTACTAGCTATTACTAGTGAGGTAGCCTTATACCAATATCACTATTCTAGTGAAGTAGATGGCTATGTTTAGTCCTCCTAAACGAAGATGTGAAACAACAAAATGAAACAAGAGAATGACCTATGATTTGTTTCAAGTAATTGTAATCTAAGGTTAAATAAAATGTATTAAATAAGAAGCCATACATTGATTATAACGATATAAATTCTTACATATATTTGTCACTCTATATGGGTATGGGAGAGGTATATAGACCTGATATTAAGTAGTGAAAGTGTTCCATTTAGGGGTCTCTTGTCCCACAAGTAATGGTGATCTATGATATGTTTCACGTAATTGTAATTTAGGGTTGAATAAAATAGATTAAATAAGAATCCATACATTGGTGATATATGATATGTTTCAAGTAATTGTAATTTAGGGTGAATAAAATATATTAAATAACAAGCCATACAATAGAGATTATTATGTATACTTGTCAATCTATATGGGCAGGGTTTGTACAACTCATACTAAGTAGTCATATCATTGCATTGGGGTCCAATACATTTGAATCTTTTTATTTAAAAGCAATTTACTTGTCACTCTTTATGGTAAGCTATGTACACATCATACTAATTAGTGAAAGTGTTGCATAGAGGTTTCTTATTGCACAAATAAAGGATGTCATATGTTTAAAGTTTTTATTTTAAAATAATTCAATGAGATATTACATTCACATCATTTTTTGTTGTTGTTAATATTTATATTTTTCATATATAATTAAACCAAAATTGATGATTATTAATTTTTATTTAATTTTCGTATTATAGGTTGAATGCTTAATAATGTAACACAAATAAAGAAAAATGAGACCACCTTGTAGGCAAGAAATTAAGTTGTCACTCACTTAATATCTAGTCTTATGTATGGGATTGAATTATAAGTTATTATAAAGCACGTGACAATGCTACAAGTAGTTTCAATGATGATCACAATGAAAATTGACCTTTATACTAATATTATCTAGGTTGAAAGTTTATTTTTATTCTTATAATATCTAAAATAAGAAACAAGTTAATTACTCAATACCTAATGCCTTTTGAAGGGAGTGGAAGTCTACCTTTCCATGTACCACTAAAAGGTCATTTCTAGTGGTGTATTTTTCTTTGAATTATGGTGAATGAGTTAGAATACACATCTAGTAAGGATTTTCCTTATTGTCTACTGAAAATCTTATTGTCTACTGAAAATTGAGTTAGTGTAGGTTTTCCAATTTTGAAAAAAAGAAGAAGAAAAACTAGATTTTCATAAAAAAATGACAATAATGCAATTGCTTATTTTCTTTTAAGATAGGCTTTGACTAAGTTTGTATGTTCTTAAATCATAAATAGGTTAATTAAATTACATATTAAAACTAGTTATCACTATCAATATGAGGAATGGCTCTATTAGGATTAAATAGAGTTCACATGTCCTTTAGTTAATGTTGTATATGCATGGTTACCATGCTACATGATCATTTCTATGTGAAAATTATTGGTTAAAATCATTCATCATTGGAACATGTTTACATTTATACACACCACAAAACTTTGATCAATTAAAGTTCTATTGTTTACAACTTTATCTAGTGATCCATACATCACAAGAATACTTTTGTTTTACCATTCTATTCTCATTCACTAAATTTATTATGAATTTATCATCTCAAATATAATATACCATGCTCATATAGAAAATCATTACATCGTTTTTAGTCCTATGAGGTATAAATCATTGCTCAAAGTTCCGTGGAAGTGGAACATGGCATGGAAATGGAAGTTTGATTCGTTGAGACAAATGAAATTTCCCTCTAATAATGGATCACTTTCCTGTGTTACTTTTAGGAAGTCTTAGCTAATTCATGTATCTATCCAACATCGAAGGAAGTTGCAATTGGTCATCGTTATCCTCACCTATCTCATACAATGTACATAGTAAGTAAAAATAATCAATAATCATTATTTACTTATCATACTTAGGTTCAATAAAAATCTTATCTTTTAAATTTTGTTTCATTGGATTTACATTCGGAAACAAGTAATTTTGGAAATGCAAGGTATTAAATTGAATCCTAAAGTTTACATCTTAGTGTCTTACTTTTGTGTCGCTACACTTTACTTTAGGATAATAATAAATAGGGAAAGAGCCTTATCTAAACATGTTAGTCTCTTATTATATTTTTATCTAATAATAGTATGCCATTAGTTATTTTCCTTAGACTTTTTCATGCACAGAAGATGTAAAGCTAAAAGAATATGTTTGAAAATATCGTAAAGTAATTTTCCTATAATTTAAATATAGTTGTAGTTTTTGGGAATTTAAATATAAATAGTAGTTTAATATGACTTTTTAGACAAGTTGATTTTTCCTCAAAATATTCTCATAATCATGAGTGAATGAACCATTATTAATTTTTAAGTGAAAGATGAAATGTACATACACTCAAAAGAAATTATTCAATTTTCACATTTGAGATTGGATATTCCAATGGTTTATAAACTACCTTGTATATTCCAATTGTCAACTTATTAAAACAATAAAAAATTATTGCTAACATAATGAGTCTCTACTAAATAATTTTTCTTATATTTAGTTATCATTTTACAAACACTAAAACACACAACACAATAAACATCTACACAAGAGAAATGTGGTGTGGGTAGAAACTCTAAAAAAATGAATAATTATGCCTTTCTTCTTCAATATCAAAGAATAGAATGCAAAGGATAAATAACACCAAGCCCACTATATAGCAATACGATGCTAAACTGTGCTATAATTATGTACATATTGCTCTTTATCTTTTACATTCCTATCTCTCTAGTCCCTTGGTGGCTAATATGTCATGAAACATGAAATCACTACAATAAGGCATATATATTTTTCTCCCTTTTTGATTAGAGATTTAACACTCTTTCTTGGTTCTCAAGCTTAAGATTTTGGCTTCTCTTGATTATTATAAAAATATCTAGTAAATTCCATGTATTACTAACTCCATATCGGTGAATCATAAAGAAATTCCTTGGAATATGAAATCACTATAAAAGGGGCTAAACACCTTCCCCATTTTGGTTAGGGATTTAGCACTCTTTCTTGCTACTTAGGTTTCATATTTTGGGTTCTCTTGATTTTTATAGAAAACTCTAGGAAATTTCATGCATTACTAATTGCAAATAGGTGAACTATGAAGATAAGGAATTACTTCCACATTTACTTTGAGGAATAATAAACTATTACCTTGTCACATAAACATCTCTTTCATACAAATTTTCATTGTCACAAGAACATCTCTTTCATACAAATTTTCATTTGGGGAAACCACTCAGAATAATGTTTATCACAAGATGAATGCACATAAATAGTAAGACCACTTAAGCTTGATTATATGGTTTCATGGATTGTTGAGTTTGTGGAGGATAAGGATTTAGAACATATATCCTCTTCCCCTAATTCCCCCATATTTTGTGGATGTCTTATACCTAATTCCCCTATCTTTTGTGGATGTATTTCACCTAATTCCCATATATTGTTTGGATGTATTTAAGGGTATAACTACATTTTTACTCTTTTGTACGAGTAGGTTACAATTGGAAGATTCCATGATATATTTTAAAATATTCTATAATCACTCAAGTTGCTTATATATATGATGCATGTAATGTAATTAGAGATTTATTGCTTAGGGCTCTAAGATTTTGTTAAACTTGCTAAGAGTGAAGTGCTGAGAGTTCTGTTTCATCTTGAGTTCTATTTCAAATTTTTGTAATGTCATTCCATTACTAATGTAATGGAGAATTGTTATGCCTATGTGTTTGTGTTTTGTATATCTAGATGATCTATATGTACTTATAATTGATATGAATGATGTTAGTTACAGTGGTTTAAATGAAATTGGCTAATGAGCTAGTAAGTGATACAACCCCCACTAAATATTTAACTTTTCACATTATTGAAATGCAATTTATCATGTGCATTTCAAGCTATACCTCCATCCACTTAGAGCATTGAATATGTTATAGCATTAGACCATATTGAGTTATTGTTGGAAACCTTTCAATTGATGGTGTTAGAGCCTAGATTTACCTCAAGCTGAGAAAGGTATGATCTAGGGCCAACATCAAACCACGCTTAACCTAGTAGCTAGCCCTACCAGTTCCGGAGAGGGCGCTCTCCGGGTCAATCTCAGCAAATTATAATCACAAAAGGCTTGAGATGACTAATTTAACTATTGATCCTATGCTAGGTATAAGTGAAAATAGAGTTTTATTGGATAAAATGATGTGTTTGCTAGCTCTATTGAAAAAGGAAGATCTTGGGTGCAAAGAATGAGGCTCAGTCTTACAGAGATCTCAATGGGGCAAGGTAGGCAACTGAATTTGGCACTTAGAATTGAATGAGATGGAGTGATTAGATAGAGGAGGAGTTGAAGAGGGCAAGACAAACCATGGATCCTCTCCAAACGGATGAAAACATCAAGAAACTAAAGCAAACCTCAAGTAGAGCACTGCAATTTCAATGTGTTCTACTTTCACTCTTGTTTGATTTAGCTGAGTAGAAATAAGAGAGAAAATGACATACATAATACATAAGTAAATTCACAAATACATAAGAAATCACTATACCAAAACAACATGCCACAAGGATCCCAAAGAGTGCTACAAACCCTAGTCTCAATTCCTTAGCCAAAATGCTAATATGAGTGTACAATGAAGCTCCTTCCTTTCTCAAGAGTCCAACCATGCTAATGACTGAAAAAACATAAGATATAGACAAACCATAGCTCATCCTAGCCTCTAGGGATCGAGATCACATGTTTAGGAGCTGTTCCAACTAATTATAAACTGAGAACTAGAAATTAGGCAGTGGAACAGCATGCCTCTAGAAACCAGGGAACTAATTCATTCAATTTCAAACAACTTTTTAACAAATGAATCTACCTTCCTAAGAGAAAATTTGACATATTTACATCATGATCCATCAATGTACATGAAATTACATTACAAATTTGACATTAAGAAGATGAAAAGGTCAAACTAGCAAATGTTAGGTGAAAAACAGAGCATTCCTAGTAAAACCAAGCCAAATTTCCTCTATGCGCCGCGCTTGATTCTCTATGCGTAGCATCTGTTTCGACCCACTTTTGGAGCTCTTGACAGTGTCCAAATTCGCTCCAAGTGTACTTGTTGGAAAGGTCCACCTGTTTTCTTTCCAACCCAAGTGGAATTTTTCAATTTGGCCTTCATTTGCCCTATCAAAGGTCAAATCACCCAAGACTGCTTCCTGTGTGTCAAAATAGGGGCAATAAGGTCATTGTTTGAGTGTTTTTGATCTTTTTGAGGGCTCAAAACCTATCCACATTTCTTGGCCATTGGTAGGTAAGCATATTTTTCCATGCCAAATCCAAAAATACTAAGTTTTTGTGATTTGGAGGCTACTATCAAAAGCGAGCGCCATGTGGCATGGCACATAGAGCAGAAAATCCTGTTTTTTGTGCCAAAAATTAAAAAATGCAAAAAGTGCCCCAAACTTTTTGAAATTTGGGTTGAGTCTTCTCCATAAAGCATGGTGTTGAGCCAAGAAAGCCTCAGCCAATATTTGAAGTCGATCATGCTCCTTTTGCCTCTTTGATGCCCTCTTCAATCTTGCCTTTAAGCTCTTGATTCTTGCCTTGAAGACTTTGTTTCTTGCCATATAATGATGTGCCATATGTCTCAAAAATGTCTTCTCCTTGTTGGCCTTCTCCAACAACCTCTCTAAGTGGATATTGACTCTTTCAAGCCAAGACTCCCGATCAGAATTGATCTTTTGCTCAAGTGAAGTGAACTCCACCCTCCTCCCTTGGGCAGCTTGGCGATTCTCCCGAATGTTTTGCAACTCCATAATCACTTGTTGACCTTCAAGCTACTTATTCCTTTGATCCAAGTACTTTATGATCCACTTAGCCCTCTCCAAGTTGAGGGACAAGACATTGATGTCTGCTTGCTGCTCTTGGATGATTTCTCTGAGATTTGTGCTTTGCGGGCCCACATCAGTATCATCACCCTCAATGAGAATGCAGTCTCGCTCACCTAAAGGCTCCTCATCCTATAATGGCCTCTTGCCTTTGTCTTGAACATGTTGTGCTGATGATGAAAGCGAGACCCCTTCCACCCCGGGTGGAGATAATACTTGCTTTGCTGCAACGAACAATCGTCTAATGCCCTTCTGATAAGTGATAAACACTGGCATACTAGTGGTCTTTGTCTCATGACCCTCGTGTTGATAAGAAGGTCCAATTGTCTCACGCAAAGCCTCTGAAGGTCCCTGCGGATCTGTGAAAAAATCACGAGAAATGATGTCCTCCCAAGTGATGCCCTGCAAGCCAAGCTGATGGATTACCACGATTTTAATGAAAGAAAAATGATATACATTGTTGAACTACTGCTGCGGAGTCTTGTGCTACACTAGAGTGGTCATCTTTTCAATATTTTGGCACATGAAGTAAGGGATGTTCATCATCCTCACCCTGGTAAAATGCATTAGCAACCTGATATGATAGGCATATAAACAAGAAAACTGGCCCTCATAGCTGAAATACTTCATGATCAGTTTCATTAAAGGAGCATATGAATCTTTGAGGTACCGAAAAGGAAAAAATCTCTTGAGCTGTCTCAAATAGTCAGGCTTGATGTATGGTTCATAATGTTGTTGGTCAATTTTTTGCCTCTTGTTCCATTGCTCTCCAATGTTAGGAATGCCGGTTTCTAGTGAAATAGATTCTGGTGTTAAAGTGAATGTGACACCAGCTAGAGTGGCTTGACCATCATGTAAATTAAGCACAAACAAGCAGGCCAACTCATGGTGAAACTAAATGCTAGCAACCTTCTCACAAAATTCATAGCAGGACTGGTGCTGGAAACAAGACATGGCAAGAGGGCAGGCCTGTAATTCAGCAAGAGTGGTAGGTTCTTGTCGAATATGTTTACCACCTCTATGAGACCTCCTGGGTGCATGTACCTCTATAGGTGAGTCACTGTGTGTCTCCTCCTCATAATCATATGAGGGATCATATTCCATCTCTGCTAGTGGGTGAGCTGTTTTGGAGCTGTCTTGATGAGAAGTAGGTGATTTGTGATGTTTTTGATTTCTGCCACCAAGGGAAAAGTGATATGAGGGACTGTAGAGGGAGGGAAAAATGAGGGATTTTTGGGACTGATGGGATAGGGTTTAGTTAGGGAAAAAGGGGATTTATGGAGTAATTTAGGAGTTTTGGGTATAGCACGAGGGTTTGGGAATTTATATTTAGGAGTTGGGGAATGGGAATTGGGATAGGAATAGATGATGTTTTAAGAATATGTGAGTTTAATGAATAGGGAAATGAGGGAAAATGGAGATAGGGAGTGGAAAGGTGGACTTGGTGGCCAAATAATCAATACAAACCCTAGGCAGCAGTTTCTTTTGAGAGATTTCAAGAGATAGGGTTTGATTTCCTTTTAAACAATCACCATAAGACAACCACCATAAATTGCATAAAAAATTGTTTCACTAGCAGTGATGAAGGCTCAACCTACTTGCACAAATGAAGATCCAAGCGTTTTGGGCGATTTGTAGCAAGTTGTTGAAGATTTCGGGCTTGCCGGATCTATGCACTACGCCTCAAACCCAACGTGTCATGCACTGTGTATGTGCCGCACCCGTTCACTTTAACACTATAAATCGTGGCTCTATGTGCTGCGTCTACTATGTGCACCGAACTAGTTGCCCAATGTGCCACGCCTCTGTGTTGTGGCAATTTTTCACCAATCTCTTGCTTGCTCTAAACACGGCTTTGCTTTGCTTCCAACTTTGTCTTCGAGTGCAAATGAGCTTTTCAAATTGAAGAAATGACTTATATACAAGGAGCCTTTAATTTTTTGGTTTATAAAACCCACTTTTACAATGTTTGGAAAATTACTTTATTTTTAACTTTGTTTTTGAGCTTTTTCACTTTATTAGAACTTGTGATGGACTGAATGACCTATGTTTTGTTTACTTTACAGGGGGTTGGAGCTACTGGGGCTAGCGAAAGTGACTAGGGTTACATATAAAATGATTTACATATGAAGAAAATAAAATTACATGAATTTGTACAATAAAAGTTAAAATACTATGTTTTTCCTCAAAACATAGTTTTGAGGAAAAACACATCTCTGAGCACTTGATTATGAATTTTATTGGTACTATAACCTCCTCATGTGCCTCTTGGCTAATATTGGACATTTTGAAACCCTTTTTTATGAAACCCTAATGAAACCCTAGACCTAATGACAATAAAACCTTAAAAAAGACTTTTGCAATCTTTAAGACAACAAGGTGACTATATATGCTTTTGATGAACAAACATGAGCCAGTAGGTAAATGACATGAGGGAAACTATAGGAAAAGACACTACTGTCAGATGATCCATGCACCTAATGGAATGCAGCTGACTGGGCGGGACACCTAATATGCAATGCAACAAGAGGATTTGATCTCTGACGGAGGGATGAATACACTGACACTAACAGATGGAAAAAGGTGACCATAACAACATTAGAGAAACCACCCAGTGAGGGCCCCAATTAGACCCTTTTCCATTTGGGATGGTGATTTCAGCCAGTATATGGGCTTAGTGGCCTAGTTGCCACTGAAATATTTTCTCCAAAGATGGAAACATTCTAATATGATTTCCTAATTCTAAATGAAATTTAAACTAACATATAAGAAACAAAAACAAATCTAACCTATATCGATTAAGAGAAGGAACATATCCACTTTCAACCAAGAGTGAGACGAAAAGAGAATGGATCAAAATTGAATCTAAGGTTATAATGAGATAAAAAACCATATAAATAGTTCATACAATTTACAAGAGTTGAGGAAAAAGTGTTGATTTGGCTATATAATAAATAGTTATCACATCCTCACAAGCACATACTTATATTCAAATATTACTAAATGAATTCACGATTAGCTATGCAAAATATTATATCATAGAAATAGTTCATTTGACACAAAAAAAAAAACAAATACGAGATTATAATCAAACTTATAAACAATTATCAGCTAACATATCCAAGTCTACTTGAATTCATGATTCAATTATGATCTCAATCCAATCAACCAGGTAAAGGAACCTTTCCATTGGTTTAAACAAGCATATAATTACATCAAATTAACAACATATATCATACACTTAGATTGAACCAAATTGAATAAAACATGAATATAAGAGAAGGCCATCAACTCAAAAAATGGTGTGCATAGTTCAATGGTATGATCATGAGATTTCTTAGTACACAATATTTTTAATGAAATTTCATGATAGCATGTTTCTTAAACCTGTAGCATATCTCCTTTGGTGTGGTATAGAAAGCTCCCATTTTCCTCCAAGAAACCCTTCTACAGTAGTGCAAAAATTTCTCCTATATTTAGAAAATTGTAATTCCACCTTCCTCTATAGATCTCTATTATATAATCATACAATTTAATTCAAAACAGAGAGTTGTTTCAAGATAGTTCATGAAGAATTTTTTTCTCATTTTCTAGAAGCTTGGAGATCTAATTTTAGCTCAGAGATTTCAACCCTATAATCCCAAGATTCCTTCTAGTGATATCCTTCCAAAATTCCTACACAAATATCAGAAAAATTATCATTTCAAACCATTTCAAAATTAAAATTCCAAAATCAGATCTAAACACATTTGAAACTAATCCTTGTAACTAGGAAAACTCAGTTCAATTAAAAATAAAATCCTAAATCTAAGCCCAAATTGTTTTTTGTTTTTGTCTTCTTTTTTTTTTTGTATTATTGACCAATAGAACACATATTAATGTGGTGCAATCAACAAGATGCCATGGTAGTTAGACTTTTCTTGAAATTGAAGTAGGCATCTCAATTTGTTACAATTTTGGAGCTTCTTTTTTTACTGAATTTTCAGTGTTTTAATTGAATCATTTTCCAAAATAAACTAATCCTATATCATTCTCCTGGATTTATTATTTCCAATGAGGTATCATGGGACTAATTTCATGTCCCGTGGCCTAAGATATGTCCTCTTGAAGATAGGGTCCTATAACAACTCAAGTGCATTTTGGAAAGCAGATAGTGTGTTTCGTTGAATGGTTAAAATAAAAAAGTAATTATTCCAAATGCATGGAATGGAATGAATTTTTAGGTCTCTATATTTTTTGGATAGTTTCATGCATCATATAAATGTATGGTCAAAACTATAGTAGGAGTACATAAGTAATATTTTGTCCTCGTGTGAACTACATAATTTGTGGAATAAAATATATTAAACAACATTAAACCTATTTGGAGTAAACTAGGTACAATAGGAACCTTTGTTACATGGTACATTTGAGTGGATGGTTGGTACATTTGAGGGGAGGGTTAACTCACATAATTTGTGGAATACAATATATTAAACAACATTAAAACTACTTGGATTAAACTAAGTAAAATAGGAACCTTTGTTACTTGGTACATTTGAGTGGATGGTTGGTACATTTGAGGGGAGGGTTAACTCACTGAGGATTAATTGTGGTTTAATATTTTTTTTATACTTTGATTCTTGTATTACTAACTAGGTCAAAATTTTACCTATGTGATCTCTCAATTATGTATTCCAATATATTTTTACACCATAAAAAGAACCCAAAAAATAATATCAAGACATCTCATTTAATTTATTCTATTCATGTGGGATAATTATTCTTTATTTGAATCATTCGATAAAATGCACTATATGTTTGTCATAATGCACATGAGTTGTTACAAGAATTTGTCCTCAGAAGGTCATGTCTCAGGATATGGGACACAAAAATCAATATCATGATATCTAGATGGAAAGATTAAATGAGGAAGAATAATCTCAAATAGTTTATTTAAAAAAATATTCAATGTAAGGACTCCAAAAATTAAGCAAAAAGGAAAGTCTACCAAATTGTAACAAATTGAGATCCTTGTGTGAATTTTGGGAAAAGTTTAGTTGTGAGAGTGTCTTGTTGATTGTAGATCATTAGAATGTTGTCTACTGGTTAATAATGTAATAGTATAAAAATATTTGGGCTCAAATTTAGGAATTTATTTTTAATTGAATTGAATTTTCTCTGAAGGATTAGTTTTGAATGTTTTTAGATATGAGTTTTGGATTTTAATTTTGAGATGGATCTTAATGATTATTGGGTTGATATTTATATAGGACATTTTAAGGAAATCACTAGCTAGAATCTCAAGATTAGAGAGTTGAAATATCTGAGCTAAAATTGGATTTCCAAGCTCCTAAAAAATGATAAAACAAATCTTCATGAATTGTTGTGAAACAAATCTCTATTTTGAATTAAATTGTATGATTATATAATAGAGGTATGTAGAAGAGAGGGGTTCCAATTTCTAAAAAGGGAAAAGTTTTCTCACTATTATAGGATATTTTTCATGGAGGAAATTGGAGGTTTGCTAGACGACATCATAAGGGAAATGCTACATATTTTAGAAGTTCATGCTATCATGAACTTTCTCTAAAACAAATTATACTATGAAAGCTCATGAATAGACCCTTGAATTGTGGACACAATTATGTGAGTTGATGGATGGTTGATGGAATTCATTTATATTCAACTTTGATTTAATATTTACACCAAATAAGTGTTTTTCAAATGATTTTATCAATGTTGTTAATTCCATGCCAATTAAATAAATGGAACCTCTCATGCCCATATCACCAAATTCCATCCCCCATTGCAAAAGCAATAGAGTAATTTGAAGTTAATACCCTCTTCCATTGCTTTAACCTTCCTTAGATCACAACTTCGCAGGGAAAAAAATAATTCATAACTTGAAAATCAATCGAGATCCTAGGATGGAAATATTATCATCCTTAGTTCATTAATTGACGGATATCAAGATAGAAAAATATCCATTTCGAGGAAAAAAAACTATGATGAGATGTGAAATACCCCATTAAATATTGTTGTCCTTAAACACAAAAAAATCTCTCTTAGCTAACAAATTTTGTCTTGAGATGGAAATTGTGGGTGATTTCTAACTTGCTCATTCAAAAATTTATGAGATCTGAGATGACATGGCCCATGTACTGACATGTCAAATAATGATGATCCAACATTCTCTTAGTGGTGCCACGTGATAGTGGCATGGAAAATGATGTTGATGTGGGAGCGACATGGAAGTTCCACATGGAACATGGAAAAACATGCTTGGATGATGATGTGGAAAATATGTAGAGACATGTGGTGATGACATAGAAGTGATGTGTGTAAATTTTTTCCATGTGGCCTATGCTAAGTCAGCATTTCCATACTGGCATGACACAATGCCTCATGTTATGCCACCTCATCAAATTAGTGAAAAAACACAAAATTTAAAATGGCCATAACTTTTGATTTGGGATTCAAAATTAGGAAAATTTAATATCATTGAAAAGGTCTTGATGATACAAAGAAGATGGGATGATTAAAAAGAACAAACTATGAAACCTAAAAAGCACTAGAATTAGGAAACTAAAATCAATTCAAGGTGATATTTTCAAAATTTTATATGGGGGGGCCTTTATTTTGAAGGAACACCAAGGGGAATTGTTTAGGCTTCAACAATTGGTGACACACTGGGAAAAAGCAATTATATTTAGGTTTTAATGTCATGGTGTCTAAATTTATCAAAAATTGAATGATATGTTTCACGATATTCTCACACATTGCAACAACTTCTATGGATCCCACATAAGACAAGTAAAGTAATATAATTTATAAAGGTTTAATTACTTGATTCTTATTGAGTCTTTAAGTAATGAATCCAAAAATAGGGAGATTAATTTTATATTTTCCTCGTAATATGAGATAGAAGAGGTACAAATTCAAAGTTTTATAGTGAATACACATATATTGAATCTATAGTTTATCTCTCTTTCCCAACATTTCTTTGTTATCCACGAGTGTTCGTAGCCTTGGCAAAGATGTCTTGGTATCATACAAGCAAATCCTCACTGCCAATGAGCATTCATATAATTGACACATTTACTTGTACTTCCCACACTTTATAGTGACTTCAACTCTCTTGTATTAAAATTCCACCATTCAGATTTGAATAGTTGAGATTTGCAATGTGAAATTGGGTGAACAGAGTGGGGTGGCATGAGAGATGCTTTATGTTTAAAAGTAAATAGATGGAGTAATTAATATATTTGACTTCCACAAGACTTTCTCGCATTTACCAACACAAATGATTTAGTGTGGTAGAATAAGGGGTTGGATTCAAAGAAAAAGACTAGAGTAGAACCTTTCCTTTATAAAGAAATCCATATGTGTCTCCACAACCACTAATGAAAGTAATAGAAAATGGAAACTTGATAATGATGTTCTTAGATAAATAAAAGCACATTCATAATGATATAGTATAGATTCCATGGGCCATCTATTAGCATTTCTTTAGAAAAAATCTCCATATAGATTTTGAAAACATCAAGAAATCCAAATCTAAACTAAAAGCAAAAGCAAAATCAAACAACTATACAAAGTGTGAACATAAGATTAGGAAAATCTAGGTCATTACAAATAATGAAGGGAAAAGAGAAATAATCTCCAAAGAACAAATAATAGATCTTGAAAAAAAAAAAAAAGAGTGCATATTATATATGCTTCCAATCTATGTTAAGTTTGTGACTACTTTTTCTTGGTTACTGATTGGGATTATACTAAAAAAAAAAACATAAACTAAAGCATAGCCATGAGTATAAATTCATATATCATGGTCCTAATTCCTTTTAACATTTCTCCTTCATAATTAAACCAACAACATTAAACATTAATCAACAATTAAGAATGATGCTTAAAAGAAATATTTAGTGAAACTAAATATGAGCAATGTGATAAATGAAGGTGATAAGAAAGGTTAGAGTGACTTCCCTAATGATGATTCATTTCTAGCACAAAAGTCTTCATAGTTGCTTTATTTAAATAAAAGGTGAACAAATAAACTAGGCTATAGCTAAACCTAATATAATCATCATTCTAATTGGGAAGATTAGAAGTAGTAAAGTTAAAATTCCCGTGGAGCAATGTATGTTGCTTAAGATATACAAGAATATGTATATTGAATATTAGAAACATAATGTAACAAATACTAAATAATATGAAAAACTTGAAGTATATATAAAGGATATACAAGATATGAAAAACTTGAACTATATATGTTAAGGATACACAAGAGAAGAAGATATTTTTTTGTTAGAAGCTTTCCAATGTGTAAAACTCTTCTAACCAAGCCTCTATCCTATTGTGATATTTGCATTGCAAGATATCAAAATATGAGCATGGAAGAATTTAATTGATTTCAAAGGACCTATCAAGATCATGAGAACCTGACATAATTATTATCCACAATCAAAGAGCTTCATTCACTTGATAAATCTCATTCCTCTTAAATCTTTTGTGTGTGTTCATGATCATCTTTCACTAATTTATTAAACCTAAAATTAGTAATAAGGAAACCATTGGACCAATATTTATTTACAAAATTAAGAGTACCATTGTTTCCCTTTAGATCATCAACACCTCATAGATCTCAGGAGGGCCCCGTAGAGATTTGTGAGAATAGTACAGATGTTTTCCATTTATTTCATATCCTCATGCATGGTTTTTTTTACATAGGTTAATTGTTTATGCTTATCATAGATTAAAAAATCATGCTTTCCATAGATTAAATTCTTATTCTTTCTTATATTAAAATGTTCGTGATTCCCCCCTGATCAGGGTGCGAGGCAGCTGGAGACCCATATGTAGTTGATTGATGTGATTGAGCGAATAAATGCTTGGGATGGTGGGCACTCTCACCCACACCCTCACATGCTCTCCTGTCTTGATATTGTGAAGGGTCATAGATCTTTGCAGATCCACAATGTGAATTCAGACAAACCTTGATATCTACAAGTGGTGGAAGCGAAGGTCGATTTGAGAAAATCTCCCTGTCTTTTGATCTAGTGTCTTCAACATCTAAGGGAGCCTAAGTTTATTGTCTACATGTTGGTGGTGCCTGGAACACAGGGGACATACTCACATGCTTCCCATCTCTTCTTGAGATTGGTGTATACAGTCTGGTATGTTTTCATGCTATCTTGTATTTTGGGTTGGGGGCCGCAATTCATGATACACCTTGTGTTTGGAGGTGAAAAGAAACAATGGTTAATTTAGCAATTTTTTTGAATGGAAATCTTGGCCTTCTTGACTACGTTATGTCGATATCCATCTTTTTTGGCAACATTATTTCTCGCATGGGCATGTTTATAGGTTTCTAGATCTTTTTCATAATGTTTCCTTTGCATGTTGATAATTGGTTTCAAATTCTAAGCCTATATGGTACTAGAAAACCATGTGTCAAGTAAGGATTTCGATTTTTTTATCAGGGTCAAGTCTATGGACTCTAGGCTCAGGGGTGCATGGGGGACATCGCTTCTATTTAGGTGGTACCTCACACTCCATGAGGGCTCTTGTTTGTCTTTGTGTAATTCCTTGGGTCGTTTAATTATGGAATGGTGCAATGTCATACGACGATTTCTCTATTCTTATGCCCTTACATTAAGTTAATGTTTTTTTTTTCAGGTGGTTCTATGTATTGATTCTACTCCAGGTCTTCCTAAGTCACTCCCTCCTTCGGCCTCTATACAGAGTGTTGGCTCTAAAGCGCAAGAAGGTGAGAGAAGGTTGATGAAGGGTGGTATGACTCTAGTCATTACGGTGAACACTCCTCCTTGCGGTGGGGCCTCAGGCCATGGCAATTGAGGTCGTAGGAACCAAGGTGATAAAGGCAAAGAAACTAGCTTGTCTTATGGTCGGACTCTGCATCAACAGGGTAGGAAAATGAATGCTGAGGTTTTACAGACCATGGTTCAGGCATATTATGAAAGGAACTCCACCTAGGTGATGCAGATGATTACGACATTGGAGCCATAATTGAATTTGAATGTTGAGCTCAAGCCACTGGTAGAGGATTGCAGTAATATGATCCCTAACCCTGGTCATACCCACGACTGCCTCACTCTGTATAAACAGTCCATCCAACTCTATTGGGTTATGAAATCTATTGTGGCTAAAGTTATGGTTTATTCGCTCCACATCATAGCTAATGTAGATTTGGATCCAGTCTCAGAGACATTCAGAAAGCAGTCTAGCTAATTCAACTTCAGCTATAGCACCAGAATGCCTGACTGGGCCGCATCAAGCAACATATTCCATGTCTTCCATAATCTAAATTGCTAGGTTCAGGTGTAACAGATCATGCTCTAGTGGAATCATCAGTTGAATAGTTGTTGGAAGTCATGTATGATAATTTTTTCTTAAAGTTTGTTGTATATGTCAGCTAGCATTTATGTTTATAGTTTTATGCTTACTATTTGGTTTCCAAATTATAATTCTTATAAGGCTTGGTTAGACAAACTCAGACTATTTATGTTTTGGATGGCTTATAATGCAGTTCGGTGGCCAACAGACCTGGTTTCCCACTGAGTAGGTTGAGGCCACCGAACGATTTATATGATTGTAACCTACCTAATTATTGAAATAAATGAATGGAAATATATTGCTAAGCTTACCAAAGAAATGTTCATGATTCCATAGATTAAATTTTGTAAGGTTTAGAACAAAATCTCCATGCTTTCATAGGGTAAAATCTCATGTTTTCTTGGATCAATAATCTTTATGAATTTTTTTAATTTAACATTAATTTTCTTTCAAAGGACTTAGAACTTTCATAGTTTATATTAAAGAATATAATTTCCTTTTGAAGTTTCCAATTCATTTCAGTTATGCGTAAATATTGAAAGCTAATCTCTTAGTAGATATGGTGCAGTGTACTTAACAAGCTCAAAAACCCAAATTGACATATAAATGCAAGTAAGTTAATAGTCAATTAATTTACCCAACATTTTGGCGCCGTTCCCAGGGAAGTATATTACACAGGTGTTAGTTTTCCATTGCATATAATTCTTCGTTTCATCCATTTAGTTGTATAAGACTAATATCATTTTACTACATCCTAGAAGTAGATTCATTAACAAGAAAAGAAAAAAAAACTTCAATCACCTACCACCCCCACTAAATCACGTGGTGCAGTAAGAGCCACATTACCTTCCATGACATGAATTCATACTTTTGCAGGTAGAAGAAGAGGTGAAAAAAAAGAGGTTGAAGAAATGGTTGGAGATGATGACAATGAGGAAGATCCTTTTGGATTTCCCATTCAATAAACTGATATCAATGTGCACATGAAGAACATCCCTCCATACGTACTTTCTAACTTCAAAGGTATGGGATTACAAGACTTGGAAACCTTTCTTTTTGAATTTAAAATAATTTGTAGATCTTATGGCTAGTCATTACATATTCAAAAATTGAATTTGTTTCTTACAACAATGAAGGATGGAGCTCTTAGATGGTTCATGAATTTAGGAAAAAATTCTATAATGACAAGGGATGATATGAAAATAGTATTTTTGGAAAAATATAAAGATTATTGCATACACCATAACATTAGAAATGAAGTCTTTAATAAGAACCAAAAAGAGGACTAAAGGCTAGAATATTTAGTGGAGAGATTTGCTATAATATCAAAAGATATAAATTACATAATTTAGAATGAGACGCACTCAAAACTCTCCTACTAAAAGCTATAAGGGATGAATGGATTGATCTTCTTAACCTCAGGGGAAAAGGAGACAACTCTCAATTTTCATTTCAAGAGATTTTTAAATTGTGCAAGAACATATCAAAAGGGAAAGCAAAGTATGGAATATCCCATCACGATCCAGTTATGGAAAGAGTAAGTAAGTCGATATTAGTATTGGTAAGTCAAACTGAACTTAATAATTTGCTAGACATTTTTGGTAATTTAAATGAACAAATTGATATGCTAAGAATGGAAAACAAGCAAAAAGTTGAAAATGTTGTTTCATTTATATTTTTCCCTAAATGCAGAAAAAAGCATGCTTTGCATGAATGTCCACTTGATAACATTAAAATTTTGAAATCTATGCAGGATCACATACTACTAAAGATTTTCCATCATTACTAGGGTTAAAATAAGTTTACCAAGGAGAAAATCAAACAATGGAACAATCCTATTATGTAGCTCCAAGAAGACCATGGCAAACTCATTATTCTAGTATGATGCAACATCTTAATTCACATTATGCACAAGAATCTCAAAGTAATTGGAAAACAACCTTGCCTTGGGAACAAGGTTGGCAAGGGCCTTATAGAAGAAAACCAGAGTATCCTCTATCTTTTCCTCACTATCCTCAATACCAATATCAATGTTATCCATACCATTCACCTCCACGAAAACATTAGGTTCACCATCAGTTGAACTAAATTCAACCTTTCTCATTTCCAACAACATAAGAACCCCAAAGATCCATTCCCACTCAACTACTTGCATAACCATTTCAGATCCCCAATAAGAAAACACCTCAACCCACTTACAATGTCGAGGTATTGCAAAATGATTCTCCATATGCCATTGAAGAACAACAACTAGAAGAAGAAGATTCAGATAAGGTCCAAGAATCATGGATGCTTATTGATAAAGAGCAGTTGTTGGAACCTGAGATTGAAAATTTTATTGCATGCCTATCAACAGATTCTATGAATGGAGATCACATCTTTGAGACTTGCATGACATGCTAACAGAAAGCCAAGTAAGACAATATTACATTGAATCTTGGTTCAAGGCAGTCATCAGATCCTAGTGCTCAATTCTTCAATATTTTTCAACATCATCTCAATCAAGCAAGCTAGAATCTCATATACTGGTACATATAAAATACTATATTTCAAACCCACGTATGATTTTATCTATCATCTTGTTACACACATGGTTCCATTGGAATTATTCATATACTTGAATGAGATTTATTTTTCAGGTAGAGTGGGACATATAAATAAATAAAATTAAAGAGAAAAATAAGTCCTATTATTAAAATGAGCTTGTTGACGCAATTGGACACGAGTTTTGCTTGAAAACCAGGAAATGGGCAAGAAACATTCACAATAAATTCTACAATTTTATGATGGCTTCAATATTTTATTATGGTCCTTCAAATCACTTTTGGCTCTATGCTTGAGTTGGTTGATGTGGGATTCCTTAAGGCCCACCTTCCAACAAATCTTGTCCCAACACATTTATTCATCCCTATCAAGATGCATTGAGGTACCTTGACATTTGGAGTGCCTTGGAACTTACATAAATCAATGACAAGCCTCCTTGTTGAAACAATGGGAGAAAACAATGTCTCTTGATTGTCGCATCTTGTAGGCAACTCAACTTCAACACATTTATTCATCCCTATCAAGATGCACTGAGGTACCTTGACACTCATTTACATTATCAATGAGTTGTCTCTCATTGGTTAATGATTTTGATCATTGATTGGTAATTCAATGATTTCTTTCCATGCTCGACTTTTCCACATTCATTCACATGGTAAGAACTGTACCATGAATTTTGTCTTGTAGTAGCATGTCCATGTTTTTGTCAATCAACATAAACATGATGACACCACTACAATTCTTCTTCATTCATTTCCTTTTTAAGAAAGTCAATAAAATTGGGCCTATTTCAGTAAATATGCATTATGTTTCAAGGTTTCTACTTCAACAAGAAATACACAATCCAAATTAGCAATTCAAACTCGGAGAAGACAACTTTTTGCAAAAATTGAAATTTTCTATAATAACTACAGAAAGTTGCATTTTCTGCAGTTACTGTTGTAATAGCCTATTTTTTGTTGTTGTTGTAGTAGCATGTTCCAAGGAAGTTTTGGCACGAATATTGCAAGAGATTGGAGCAGAAATAAAAAAATTTGAGCTACTAGGTTTTACCAGAATATGATATATTGAGTAAGGCACCGTCATAATTCAAAAAAGAGCAATTTTTAAGGGTATTTCAAATGGGGGTTTACGACATATTTTCATTTTTCACCATTATGTGCACATCAAGACAACAATTAATATTTTTTCACAGTAAGGCCTTTTCTTCATCAAAATGGGATTTTGAAGGCATGTGGCGGTAAAAAAGGTAAAAATACACCATTTCCCTTTTGAAGCACTTAAATTGGCCTTAAAATAAGTTTGTGGAATATGTTTTTGTGCAATATTGGATGGGATGATAAGTCATTTTTAGAATTTTCAAAAGCTCAAGATTCAAGAATTTATTTGTTGGTATAATGGTTTTATTCCAAAATCTACAACCTCTATTTCAGCATTTCAAGTTCTTCAAAAGGTAAACTTGAAGTAAAAGCTTGCATAAGGCTTTTTAGTTTACTAAATATTTGGGAAAATATGATGAATAATCACATTTTCATCAACCATTTTAGCCACCATATCTTTCATTTTGCAAACCACTCATACCATCAACCATCCTTTTCACTTTTATTCATTTTGATTAAATTTTTCTCTGTTCAAAAAGAAATATTTATGACAGCAATATAAACTCAGCATAAAATGTTGCAATAGATGAATTCAAAAGTTGGGAAATGAAGACAAATTCAAGAAACAACTTGGCAAGTTTTTCTTGCTAAAAGTTGATTATGGAATCAATAAGGAAGTAAAATCAAGAATATGAAACAATAATACAACTTATGTTTATGGTTTTGTAAGATGCCTCGAAGAGGCTTGTAAATTCTTTAAGTGAATACAATTTTTTATTCACGAGGCATTAAGGCAGGTTGTCACATCAAAAGTTAGAAGAGATGCCGACATCAAGATACATTTTTATAGCAATTGAAGGCAATCAATCAACAAGTCTTGAGGACCAAGCTTTGATTACTTTGAAGACTGGAGGTATGGAATAATTAAAATTGGAATGGGTACTTGAATGATGCACTTCATTAATTATCTTCTAATTTTCAAATGAGGGATACTAGATCATTTCATGGGTATTATAACTTAGTTGTACTACAAATTGCATTTACCTTTGAGAATGAGGAATGGTTTGAGGTTTTTTTAAAGAGACATATTTATGTACTTGAACCTTAAGTCCAACATCATATATCACGTATAAAAATAGCTTCAACAACAAGACGATCAACAACATCAAGGCCACTTACATCAAAGACTAGTTTTTTAAAGATATTGTCAAAAGAAAAAAATGGTAGCATTTTATTTGTTTCTTTGAAGTAAACTACAGAACATATAATAAATGGCCATTGAAAATATATCTCAGTTATTTTGTATGGCCTTTTTGAATCTATCATAACCCATTAAAACCTATTATATCTCATGATATCTTGTTTTTCAAATGATGAGCATGCTACAAGGGTGAAGAATTCATTTGTTGTTTTTTACTTGTTGACTTGGTTTTGATCCTTTTTCTTGACTTCATAAAGCCACTCCATCCATCCATTCATATCAATAATATTTTCATCTGTGCATACAAGTGTTACATGAGAAACAATGTTATAAGAACTAGAATTCTATGTTAGATGTCCATAATCCTATTTTTTTTGTAGTTTTCATCATTGAACAAGTTGAAATGTGTTGTTACACAATTTGAAATTTTCTAGTAGCCTCCAAATTTTGAAGTGAAATCACAGGTTGATGAACTTTGAGTAGTGGCCTAACAAAACTAGAAGATGGATAACGTATCAAAAAGATTGAGAAATGATATCCACCATTGAACACAACAAAGAAGCACTCATGTCACTCTAATAGCTCATTCAATGTCTTGGTTAGTGGCAGAATACACAACAAATTTATGTGACAAAGCATAACAAAGAACTATTCAAGTTTGATAAGAAATGGTGTAGGAAAACTAGGTAATTCTCAAAAGATGAATTCTGGAACAAATATGTTGTTCAAGTTTTGTTATTTGTAAGAGGACATGCAAAGATCTTAGTGTTGGGAAGATGTTGGGCCACTGATCTATCATCATCCTCACTTGTCTTTGACATTCATTAAGCCATTACTTTCAACCATCCATTGCACCATTTCACTCACTTGCCACCATTTTTACCATAATTCTTGATGATGTGTCTCTATATGTATAAGTGGTTAATTAACATCTTTTTTCCTTCATTTTAAGTAGATTAAGTAGAATTACGCATGGTTTTACTATTGATAGTTTGATAGTTCAAGTTTCTACGGTTTAGTCAAGTTTTTGTGGCTATCTCCATGGTTGACGTAGTAGCACAACTCTAGAAGGAATTTTGACACTTGGAAATGGTTTCTAGAAGGTCCAATGTGGATTTTTATTGTTCAAACTCCACCCAGCTCGCACGTGTGGAGCTTCAACAAAAGATCAAAGGAAAAATGTAACATTTTTTACCAATCAACTTCAGACGTGTTTTCTGAGCAAATGAAAATGAATTTCGAAAGATGAAAACATGGGTTTTTTTTATCATGGGCGCAATTAGGTTCCCAACGAGATTTTTTATCAAATTTGTTACCATTTGAGAGATTTTTGAGGTTCTTTGTAGATTACGTGGATAAACAATTTTCCACTTTGTCATTCAATGCACAGTCAACAAAGGGCCCCGAACAAGTTGTTCTTTAGCAAATTCGTGGCATAGAGATACATTTGATGAAATATAGGATGATCTTTAATCCAAAAATTCATGAAATTTGATTTGATTTGATTTTCAAACTGAGTTATAAATATACCATGACCAGAATTGTAGCAATAAAACTCTAAATCTGTTGTTGCTTCAGAGATCTATAAATTTCAATCACTTTGATGAAAGGAGGGAGGAGATGTCAAGGATTATCTTAATTTGTAATTGTTGTTACTGATTGAAGGAGAAAAACTCTATTTTATTCCACTGAATGTAATTTTTTAATATGGTGCAACTCTGAATGAAATAGGTGATTTAAATCTCTTCTCTTGATTTGAGTTTTCAACACCTCGTAGTCCTCAGGGCGCATCCTTGGATATCTGTGAGAAGAATATAGATGTTTTCCATTTCTGTTATATTCTCATGCATGGTTTGTTTTACATAAATTAATTGGTTATGCTTAACATAGATTAAAAACTCATGCTTTCCATAGATTAAATTCTTATGCTTTCTTAGATTAAAGTGTTCATGATTCCATAGATTAAAGTTTGTAAGTTTTCAAACAAAATGTCCATGCCTTCATAGGGTAAAATATCATGTTTTCTTAGATCAATAATCTTTATTTTTTTTTTAGGTTAACATGAATTTCCTTTCAAAGGACTTAGTACTTTCATACTTTATATTAAAGAAACTAATTTCCTTTTGAAGTTTCCAATTCATTTCAGTTATGCATAAATATTGAAAGCTAATCTCCTAATGCATACGGTGTAGTGTACTTCACAAGCTCACATACCCATATTGTCATATAAATGCAAGTAATTTAACAGTCAATTAAATCACCCAACATCCACCAAGAAGGAAAGGAAATGGTTTCACAAAGACTTCATCATAGAAAGCATCCAATGGCATATTCATATGAATATTGTTAGACATTTGAAATTAATTTTTAGGAATAAAGTTAACATAATTAGAGTGTAAAATTTAAGTTTCACACTTGTCCTTAAATGTAAAGAAATATAATCAAATAAAATAGTGAAAATGAGAAGCAATTATATCTAAATCTAAATCAAGATGTATCTCACTTTGCAAGGCATGAAATTCAAAGTTGTTGACACCTAGCCTTTGGGATTAGGAAATTCATGTAAAATTGTAAATTGGAAAATAAGGAAGGTGAAGGGACACTGGAATTTGAATTCCAAGAGTCTCCCTCACAATGTATATATTAAGATATTTACCTAATGCCTTGATTCACATGGTAGCATAGCCATCTCTCAGTTTTGGCTTCCCTTTCTTCCCTTGTGACTCCCTTCTGCCATTTTTTTTTGTAGTCTGTCATACCTTTCAAATCCCTACCATCCTCTGCATCTTCATATTATTTTCCATTTTAATAGAGAAATACACCTAATGATTTCATGTTTATGGTTGTGAGTGTAAGCAATCCTACCATCAACTTCGTCCTCATTACAGGGAACATGACATGTAGTGTATTGTAAAGTACTTATTTTGAATTTTAATTTCATACAACAACTTCAAACAACCTATGCTTGGTGCATTGAAGATTCTTATTGAATCGAATGCTTAAATGGTGTGTTGAAAAGTTTGAACTCTCTGTTGGATTGTATATATTTTTCCATGAAGACTATGACATGTGTGTTCAGAAGCAGCCACATTGAATATTCTTTGTTGAAGGTCGTGGTATATACATCGAGGTTGTGGAAAAAGGGTCATGGTATATATCACCATGTATTTGATTGTGATGATACATATTCAATATTAGATATATATGGTATGTGTTGGTCATTTTGGTATAGTTTTCTTATTGTTCCATTGATTGTGCATTGAGATTTTTAAAAGGTCATGTGGTATACAATATATATTTCATGATATATGGATGGTATATGAATATTGAGAGTGTGCATCCTTAGTCAATTCCTTTTTCAAGACAACCAATCAATTTTGTTGTGAACACACATTAGTTTTTATTGAAAGTGTTTTGGGCTCAATTAATATCTTCTAATGCATTCACTCATCTCCAGGGTGGGAGTAGTTCCCACTGGTAAAGATAACTACCAAGATTGGTCCAAGAAGATAGAGTGCACATTGGCTCTTAATGAGTTTTGGAAAGGATTTTGTGAATGAGAAGTAGGAAATCCTCCTGAAAATCTCACTTCTGTCAATGAGATTTCTATTTGGGAGAACAAGAATAACAAGGCCTATGCCTTGAGTGTGGCATCAATCAATGAAGAGGTGAGTCATTATATTGTACCATTCATAAATTCTTCTCAAACCTTAAAGAAGTTGAAGGATTTATCTGACTCACACACTAAGATTGAAGTTGTTAAATTAATGATGAGTCTTGAAGTTGTTAAATTAATGATCGAGTTGTTTAATTTGGAATTAAAGGATGATGACCCTCTTTCCTTAGGATCTGAAATAACAAACATTATGCATGATATAGAAACCAATGGTGTCAAAATGGATGTTCCTCTCACTTCTTTTGTCAAGGAATCATATCCCACTTAGTCCCATTATCTTGAGTTGTTACAAGCTAGTGGCAAATTTTTAGAAATTTCTTTTGACTTTCTTGTAGACAAGTTTGGTGAAAGAGAGAAATATTTCGGGAAGAAGAAGAGAGTTGATTAGTATCAGTAGTGATAAATAAAATGGAAACTTGATAAAGATTTTTTTAAATAAATAAAATCACTTTCATAATGATAGTGTATAGATTCCCTTTTGGCCATCAATTGGCATTGCTTTGGAAATACTCTCTATATAGATTTTTAAAACATCAAAAAATCTAAATCTAAATCTAACTAAAATCAAAAGCAAAATCAAACAATTATACAAAGTGTGAACATAAGATTAGGAAAATCAAAGTCATTACAAATAATGAAGAGAAAAAAAACAATAATCTCGAAAGAAAAAATAATAGATACTAAATAAATAAGTAATCTTCAACAAGATAATATGAGAAAAGGTATCTTAACATAAAGGAAGAGTGCCATAGTAATATATGTTTTCAATTTATGTTAAGTTCATGACTAGTTTGTCTTGTATTGTGGTTATTGATTAGGATTTTATTCGAAAACAAAACCATAATCTAAATCATAGTTATGAGTATAAATTCATATATCAGTGTCCTCGTTCTTTTTAGCATTTCTCCTTCATAATCAAACCAATGGCATTAAACATTAATAATTAATAGTTAAGAATGAGCATTACAATAAATATTTAACAAAACTAAATATAAAAAAAAGTGCTAAATGAAGGAAAGAAGAAAGGTTCGGTATGTTTCATGATAATGACTCATTTCGAGAATAAAAGCATCCATAATTTCTTTAGTCAAATAAAAAGCGCACAAATAAACTAGGCTATACCTAATCGTAATATAATCGAACTCGGAAGACTTTAACTAAGTAAAGTTAAGTTTCCCATGGAGCCATGCATGTTCCTTAAGACTTGTAAGAATATGTACATCAAATATTAGAAATATAAATGTAACTAATACTAAATAATATGTAAAACTTGAACAATATATATAAAGGATATACAAGAGAAGAAGATGCCATTTTGCAGGAAACTTTACAATGTGTAAGACTCTTCTAACCAAGCCTCTATCATATTGTGATATGTACATTGGAAGATATCAAATTATGAGAATGCAAGAATATAATTGATTTCAAAGGGCCTATTGAGATCATGAAAACCTCACATAAATGTCGGCCAAAACTAAAGTACTCCATTCACTTGATAAATCTTATTCTTCTTAACGATTTCTATGTGTTCATTATCATCTTCCATTAATTTATTAAACCTAAAATTAGCACTAAAGCCACCATTGGGCCAATATTTATTTACAAAATTAAGAGTACCACCAAGAAGTAAAGGAGATAGTTTCACGAAGATTTGATCATAAAAAACATCCAATGGAATATCAATATGAACACTTCTAGAAACTTGAATTAACTTTAATGAATAAAGTTAATATAATAAAAATGTCAATTTGAAGTTTGACACTTGTGCCTAGATGGAAAAGATTGTAATAAAATAAAATATTTTAAAAGAGAAGAAATTATATCTAAATCTAAATCAAGACATATCTCACTTTTCAAGGCATGGAATTCAATGTTATCAATATTAGGATGATCATCAAAAATCATTACCACTTCTTGAAAATCATGAAAAATATGTGAATCATTAATACTATCAAATAGACATGCAAGAGATTCAAGATTGATATCAATAAAAAAAATTTCATTAACTTCATCATCCTGAACAAAGAAAAAAGAAACCTCATGATTTTGTTGATTTTCAAAAAATTCCTTTTCACTAGAACCTGAACTAAGTTGAAATAAGAATTTTAACATCAAGAGTAATAGTACCATTATTGTATATATCATGATTAACAAACAAATATGGATACATATAATAATTACTTCTAGAGTATAAATAGTTAGATTCTTTCATATAATTTTATCACAACTGCTTATCTTTCATGAGATCATTCTTTTTGTTGGCTTGACATTTTAAGGAGCCATAGGTAAATTTTGAACAATCATAGGGACACTTTGAGCAACCACAAGTACAACTTGAGGAAAGGGAAAATTTCAAAAGACAAAAAAAAAATCAATCTTAAGGAGGATATAAAAGGATGAAGACAATCTTGAATGTAACACATGATGCATAAGATGTATAAACCTTTTTTATTGTGTGAGGACATGCTCCATGCCCAATTTAGGGGAGATGTCAATCCTCTTTTATGACAAATTTTTTATATGGGATATTGCCTCATTTAGATTTACAGAACCCATTCCAAGTTTTTTTTCATTTCATTTAATTACATTTTTCCCAAATAAGATATCCCAATGGTATTTTATTGGATTTTAGTTTTGAAATTTCATGTAATTAATTGCATTGTAAAAGAAATGGTAGATGTTAGTAGATTTTGTAAATTGTCCTTTGTTTTTATATTTATAAGAGGTCTTGGTAAAATATAGAACATGGGTTTTGATCATGTGTATCCATAGATGGTGAGTTTCCTAATTACCTCTCTTGAAATAGCTTTGAGACACATGGTCAACGCAGTGACTATAGTAGGAAAAATGTAGGATGAATTTCTAAATTCACTGAAATACAACTTTTAGAGATGAAATCCATGATTTGAGTTCCTTGAAGATCAATTGCATCAAATATCATCCCTAGAATAAGTTGTAATTAAATTAGAACAATATTTTTGGGTATGTTGTTGAATTTTTTTCCTATAATGCCAATTGTAACCGCCTCCTCCCGCATTTACTCATGTTCACCAAATTGCCTAGGGTAAGCCTAAGCTAAGGGTCACTATGATAAGACTCAACCTCCTATATTAACTTAAGGAAATGGAGTCGATAAATTAAGACTTTACTGACTTCCCTCAAGTGTTATAGGAACTCCATGAGCGACCCAACCCCTCCATGTGTCCAACCCCTGAGATAACTCTCTTTTTCATTGACCTAGAACCTCATATGCTCCATTTCCAAAGCATGAAAGTGAATGTAAGCCTCTAGTCACTCCCATAGGCCTGCCTTCTAGTGACTATGGACTTTTCTAGTCAATTTTATGCCATCGACCTTGAATTTTGAGCCATCTTTTTAGGGCAAGGACTCAGGACTTTTCCTAGAACTCAATTAAACTTGTAGAAATGATAAATGACATAGAAAAAATATTATAAACAAAAACTTGAATCGAGACTTGACCTAACCCCTCCCAACCGGGGATGACATTTCGTCAAGCACATGGTAAACATGTAACCTATAGGTCGTGAATGAAAATTTGAACATAAGGGTCTCAAAACTTATATGAGGTTTTACAAGAAGGACTAATGCCTTCTCACAATAGTTATAATAACACCAATTATGTAGTTCATTCATTAACAAAACATTAATGCATTAAAATATGATAAGATCCATATTTAAATTTGTAATACAACCATGCTTATAACCATCATATAACTAGATAGATAAAAATGATAGATTAGCCATTAAAGCCACATAATAACAAGTATAATTACTCATCAAGACAAGAGAAACTTAGCTCCTACTAATCATATGCAAAATCCAGCCAAGTCAGGTACTTCCACATGCCACTCGACCAAATATTGAGCTCAACCAAATCTTTCTTTTAATCAATGACCCTGATGCCATATTCCAAGCATGAATGTGGGATATCATGGGATAAACAAATCCAT
Organism: Pinus taeda; assembly: GCA_000404065.3. Taxonomy (NCBI): domain Eukaryota; kingdom Viridiplantae; phylum Streptophyta; class Pinopsida; order Pinales; family Pinaceae; genus Pinus; species Pinus taeda. The sequence continues at coordinate 33,605 of APFE031315071.1, read as the reverse complement.
AACAATCCATGGAAATCCAAAGGTTAAACCACCTCCACCCTCATCATACCATGATCTCACCTAAACTAGTCTCGAGATCACAAAACCAAACCGAGCTTGGATGCCTCAAAATTTCTTCACCAATACCTTGAGGAATTCTCTTGTCTCCACCCTCAGGCTTTACCATGTATCCCTCCATTACCATTCAAGGGAATCCTATGCCCTTGGGAATTTTCCTGAGACCACCTCACTCGAATCGAAAAACTTTCAGTAATCCAGACCTCAACTAAGAAAGACTCCCATCACACCATGGGTATATGGAAATGGAAAGGAAAGTTTGAAACCACTATCAAAACTGAGAAAAATCGATGCCACTGAAAATAAATAAACCAAATACACACATGCATAAGCCATGCATGCCAAAACCAACTAGGGAATCATACATGCAACCTCTTACCCACTAGTATTCTTGCTAAAGATGCCTCATCCAACCTTTCCTTACTTGATCCTTTCTTTCCTTTGTTTGCTTTCATTGTCCTTCCAATACTTGCTTTCTTTCCTTCTCCTCTTGGTGCTCTTCTCCTCTCTGAAACCAATTCTGAAAATGAAGTGACAAAATACTGTGAACTGATCCTAAGAATCCTTTTCATCATTGAGTCCTTTATTTTATTCATTTTCCTTTATTTTCATTCCATTTCATCCTGACATGCAACCCATGATATTTAACCTCCCTTTTTTCCTAACTTCCTTTATTTTCATAAATAAGTGCCAATAATGCTTCTTTGCCTTTCCAAATCCTTTGCTAACACCTTTACCAATTTCCTTAGCCATAATAAACCAAAAGAACACCAACACCAAGATTTGTTTCCCACCAGTAAGCTTGGAATACGTGTCCCATGACCTTGGTCTTATTTTGCCTTTATTAGCTTTATTACATGAAATTTTAACATGGGGTTGTTACAAACCCATCCCCCTTAGGGGAACACTGAACTCAGTGTTAAATGACACCTATAACCATCAAACCACTGAAAACAAAACATACAACCTATGGAGCTTTATAACTCATCTCGTTGCAGTATTTACAATGACATCCTGCTAAAAATATGACAAACATAATGTTTACTGGAGATTTATAACATAACTCATTATGGTATTTACAATAACAACCACATTTGATTCATCCAACAAATAACCAGACTATTCATGGAGCTTTAGATATCTACCTCGATACAACATTTACAATAATATACACATATGGACACATGCACATTTTATTTAACCAACAAATAAAAGGATACATGCCTACATCTACAAAAAGGGAATCTAGAGACTCACACCTCCACCCTCAAATTAATACTAGGATTCACCTCCTTCTGCAGAAGTCTAGAATCCACTACCAAAGTCAAATCTGCATCCAATGTCTAGTGCTACAATCCTACGCCACTTGTCCTCTCAGTGAATAGTAACTGGCTCATTGTCATAAGGCACACTCCTGATGTGATTTTGATTCCATTTTGCAATGCTAATGACCAAGAAAAATATATCCTCTGACCTTCCCTTCTCTGCTACATAGTACCTCGGGAAATTTGGTAACCTTCTTCCATGCAGTCACTTACCTTTCAAGTTCCCTAGCATCCCCTTTTCCGAGAGATCCATCCCTTAGAAAGATTTCCTCACATCGGAAGTTCCAAAAACCAAGACATGTGCCTGCCTGAAAATCATCATACCGGTCATAGCATGCTCATGGAAATCAATGGACACTATTGGGTATCAATGTCCCACAATGACCCTACTCTTGAAGTTCTTTACTAGCATACTTCTGCATGTTCCAATTCCTTTTATTGACACTGCTAATTGTTGCAGTTAGTTTCAACCACCTAGCCTAGGCATTCTCCATGCTTCCTATACTAAGAAGAAGTCAATAAGGTACACTTGCACTTATGTTCACTTCTTGTCACAACAATTCAAACTAAATCTTTGAGAAAATCATCATGCATAAGCATATCACATCCAGTTATCTCAAACTCAACCATCATAAATCAAAATCATAGATCACATGCAACAATCATAAATGAGAATCATAAATCACATACATAGTTAACATTGAAATAAAATACTGATACTTATCTTTTTAATGATTCTTTTTCTTCTACCTTTTCTATTTGTCCTTTCTGTACACACACTAAATCGAATGCTAAACTTGGAAAACACCCAGTGCCTTCTCTTTAAGCAACAAGGGAATCTGGAGACTAAAATGCCTCCTCCCTCAATATCAACAACAAGGGTATCTCGAGACTAAACTCCCTCAACCCTGAATATCAACAACAAGGGTATCCAAAGACTAAACCTCCTCAACCCTTAATAGAAACAAGGGTATATGGAGACTAAATTTCCTTAAACCTCAATAGGAACAACAAGGCTGAGACAATCCCATACTTACATGTACCAGCACATTGTACAACAACATACGCATACACAATGTACCACAACACATATACCTACACCCAGTTTACAACACCACACATACATCCATACCTAGTGTACAACACCACGCATACACCTACACCTGGCGTACAACACCACTCATACACCCACACTCAGCACACAACACAACAAATACACCTACACCTGGTGTACAACACGACACATATACGTACACAGTGTATAATACCATGAATACACCTATCATGACACAATTATTGCACAATCCCATAACACCATATCAAATATACACAACACAAAATGTATGATGTGTACACAATACCACATGTACACAACGCCACATAAACAATGTGTACACAACACCCAATGTACACAACACCACCTACACAACATGTACACAACATCAAATGCACACAACACCACATGTACACAACACCACATGTACATAGCACCACCTGCACACACCACCCCATACACAACATATACATAAAACCATATGTACACAACATTACATGTAAAATCATGCACACAAAACCACATGTACATAGCACCACATATCCAACATGAATAAAGCACCATATGTACACAACAAAGCACATATGACATGCACACAACACCATCTCTAAATAGCAATGCATAAACAACATGTACACAACACCATATATACACAACACCGCATGTACACAACATCATGGGTACAACATCTACAACATGTACAACATATACACAACAATAATACAACACATCTAGAGACTACACTCTCTCTTCAAGGAAAGCTTGCTTCGAGTGTTTCTCCACCATCTATGCTTATCCCAAATTGCCATAGATCACACTACTCTCATTTTGTTGATGTATCCATCAGTATTAACTATCCATAACATAAACATAGGCATAGTACAAACACATAATTCAAATCATATCCACATCATACTAACCTTATAGATCTTTAGGGCTACTTTTACCACTTTATACTAGGAAACTTCTCATGCCATTCTCATGCATAAGCAATCATGCCTCCATAAGCACGATCCCTGATGACCCTGCAAACAAAAACATATATACATACATGTATACATATAGAGACATTAGCATAATCATGATCATAACATAATTACTAGATATCATAATGTCAAGGTTAAGATAACTCCCTTTATGTGTGCACAACATGCACAACATTGAGAAAAATAGTTCCCAACATAACTATGAAATTTGACGGCTCAATCCATTCACCTTACCTTTCTTGGTTACCTTTCTCATGAATATCCTACCTCTTTCTATTTATCTCAATGGACCCAACCAGTCTAACCAACTGTCATATTCTTATCTTCGGCTGCCCTTTACTCATGCACTGAGCTTCATTTGAGTCTTACATTACTTGTCGAATACCACATAGATCTCCCTGAGCTCCATTAACTTCCTCCTTCCCAACCAATTCCGAAATCCCTCAAATAGTAAAAGGAAAGAACAAGAAACCAACAAGAAGAAAATAATGAAAAACCAACAATAATACAACACCATAACCAAAGTGGCATGACCATGCACTAGAAATAAATGAAACTACGAATCAAGTGCAAACAAATCACAAAAGAGTGAAAGAACAAAACTAACAACAAACATCGTGACTCAATCCCCATTAGTTCCCAATGCTTCCAAGGGAAAGCTCTACCCGAGAATTCTCCAAGATTCCATGGTAGCCTCCTTTTCCATGCAACCCACTACATCATACTACCATAAACACATAACTATAAGTGTATAAATAAATATAACAATATACCAGACGGCTTACCTTACTATTCCAAGCATGTTGCATTGTAACTGAACATGTACACATATCATCTCTCAAGGGACTCCAATTCCTTGACAATTCCATCTATAACTAGAAACCAACTATTATACCTCTCAAATACATGTTCATGAATCTAGCACATATCCACATAATGTCATAAAAAATAAAGGTTAAGAAGAATTATTCTATTCATGCAAAGCATTCATTCATTTGGAATTGTAGTTTCCAGAAATATCCAAATGAATTATCACCCAATTCCTTTTCCTTTTTTTGTCGATGTTGCAATTGAGTGTTATTCTACTTTATCACATCATCCAACTATGAGTTACATAACAAATCAACTAGTACCTTATCATGCTAATACCAAGCATGTTTCCTTGCAATTGATCACACATGTTAGCCACATGTTCCAAAGATCAAGACATCATGTCTATTAATTTGAAATGAACATTTACCAAGACTAACAACCATGTCATAATCAAGAGTCAACTTATAGTCATTAATCATAATTACTACAACTAGAACCCACTTTCACTCAAGTACATATCAACGATCTCAACACATATTATGTTAGTACAACCATCTTAAACAGGATAATTCCTTCATGCAATATTATAGACACATGCTCATATCATGTACTTAATCAAACAATCAAACAACATATAGATGACATAATAGACACCAAACACTCAAACACCAAATAGATGACATAATCAAACACTCAAACACCGAATAAAATACATAATCAAACTCATACCTTAATGTATCTCATGGGAGGCTATCACATCTACATAAATCAGTCCATATTAGTATGACATAATATCACAAATAAATTGAATCATACCTTAATATCATAACAACAACCATCGACACAAACCAATCCAAATTAGCATGATACATATAACATCAATATATTAATTGCAATGAACATAATCATCATGTGTATGACTACAATGCATATAACAAAAAATAAACTACCATGTATGACTAGCTAACACAAGTGCACATGACCGCACTAATCAACTAGCATCCATCATGCATGTAACCAAAACAACAATAGAATGACAAACATGTGTATAACCCTAATGCATATAACATCCATTACCAAACATACCTACTTGCTCAACATACAAACTTGTATGACTTGTTCTTACCCTGAGATCTAATGTTACAACCTCGACGTGATGATATGCATCTCCTGCTCTATCTTGGAAAAAATGTCAGCCTCATAACATACCAACAAAATCATAATGACATACAACAACCTTAACCATAACAATCCATGCATAACAACATGCATCTATCCCATCTAGTCTAAGTGTTGAACCATTCTTTGATACCACCCTATAACGGCCTCCTCCCACATTGACCCACTTTCACCGGCCTTCCTAGGGTAGACATAAGCTGAGGGTCACTATAATAAGACTAAACATCATATATGACCTTAAGGAAATGGTGTCAACAACTTAAGACTTTACTAACTTCCTTCAAGTGCTATAAGACCTCTAGGAGCCACGCAACCACTCCAGGTGTCCAACTCGTGAGATAACTCTCTTTTTCACTGACTTAGAACCTTAATCGCTCACTTTCTAAGGCATGCAAGCGAATTTAACCCTCCAGTCACTCCCATAGCCTACCTGCCAGTGACCTTGAACTTTTCTAGTCAGTTATATGCTAGCAACCATGACTTCTGAGCCACGTTTCTAGTGCGAGGACTCGGGACTTTGCCTAGAACTCAGTGAACTTGCAGAAATCATAAAAACAACGTAAACTTTGAAACGAGAACTATAAACTCAAAATGGTAATTCTAGCCAAAAAACCCCAAAAAACATGAAAAACAGTGCTAAAAATGAAAAGTGTGTATTCTCGAATGATGTTTATTTTTTAGGGTTAATTTTCGACATATTTAAAAAATGAGAGTAAAACCAATTTTTTTGTTCAAAAACCAAATTTTTTTGTGTAAAATAAATGAAAAAAACACACCAATGTTTTTGGTAGAATAACATTTTTCTTTCCTAGGTATAATTTCAACATTTTTTAGTAATGACAATACAGATAAAATAATGGGATCTGAAACACATTAAAATTCCATCATTTTTATCCATGTTGTTAAACATATAATAACATGACACTAAATATCACTAAAATTATAATTGTTTTCAACCATAACACTAAAGATTAAAAAAAAGGAAAATTTTCAACGGTAGAATTAAAAAGCGCTAAGTTTTCAACACATTTAAACCATGACATTATGAACAAATTACATGACTAAAATAATCAAAATGTTAATACTTGTAGATTGAATGAAACATAAATTGTATCTATAAGTTATTATTGCATTGTGGATATTCTAAACAATAAAACTTATCATAATTAAAACATATAATCCAACAAACATAAAAATGACTCATAACTTCATTTAACATCATATGGAAATCAAAAAAATTATTTCAAAATACGATGCAAACATTAATTATATAAATTATCTTAGATAATTATTCAAAATCACTCATAGTTTCTTGCACACCATCAAAATTTACATCTTCAAATGAATGAGTGGATTCAGATAAAGATGTTCCACATTCTTCTCTTTCATCAACTAGTGCCCCATCTGAGTCCACATGCATGCCCACCATTTTAGGTTTCAAAAATCTTCTAGATTTATGACTGGGTTCAATAGACTCCCATCTCAACAATTTTTCTTTTGGTAACAACCTCTTCAGAATCTCTATCGTCTTGAAGCGAAGATTTCCTCTTTTTGTTAAATTGAAGTCATAAATAAGTATGTCAACATTCTCCAATTTTAAGATGTCTCTACAATGACTTTTTAATTTGTACCCTTTCTTTTTCTCTTTCTGATATTTTTTTATCAACTACCATCCTTGGCTTGTACACACCATTGAATGGGTGTGCATTTGTGGCATACCAATGTACTTCAACACCTGCAACATCTTTATTTTCTATAATGACCTTTATAACCTTAGCAACCCAAAATGGATAACTATTGGCATCTCCATCTGCTAGCATTGCGATCATGCAAGTGTCCTTAATATCTTGTACTGAACCTATGTAAAGGTGTTCCATGGCTTCATGTTGTGCACAAGATCTTTTGGAACCAATATACATTTCCTTTTCCTCTGTGTGTGAATAATTAATAATACCTTGAGATTATTGTTGTTCAACAATGTTTCTTTCCTCATGCTCATTTGACAAATTTTGTGGCCAAATAAATGGAGTTTTCAAAGGTATATCTTCATTTTTTGTTCTTGAAATTATATCACTTTAATTATTGAAAAAATAATCCCACCAAACTGAATCATTAATATCAAAGTACTCATATGTATATCTAATACATTTTTTAATTTCATCGAGACAATCACAATAATTTATATCTCTATTTTTCCTGCATGGATTATGGACTTCAACAATTGATTGTAATAACAATATATTTGACAAAAATATTGGATGATATGGAATGAACTTCAAAAATGCCAAACCTGATGACGATGCCCATTCTGTAGTAGTTGAATACTTCTTGCCACATACTAGTGTTTTCCCATCAATTTTTTTGGTATGAAATTGTTGTTGGAAGCTAATGTCATTAAATTGTTCAATGCATTTCTCCTCACCATGTGATCCCAGAATAAACCTTCACATGTCAACGGTTTCTTCCAACACATCAAAAATAGGATCTAGGATGTAAGATTTCGTAATACATTAAATTAATGATTGCAAGCTCCCAACATCCTTCCTCCTCAATGTGACTGAAAAATGACTGAACATTCGATCAATATGGTCATGAGTGTGCCCAACAAGAAGGAAACCGACCTTTACCTTTTGAAAAAATCTCAATTCAACAAGCATGTTTAGATATCCAAAAAAATATGAATTTTGTTTAAACGACAACTGTTTTCAAATTGTAGATACAAAACTTCACGAAGATTACCAAACCAATGAGAAATCACATCATGAATTGTGGTTATTGTCATATTTGCATCATTATGTATATTTGGAGTTGTGAAGCATACCCTTGGCAAAAAAATTCCATTGAATACCATACAACTGACCAAGTGATACTGAATAAAATTTTCCTCCTATAAATTTTTGGGTATGCGAACAAAATGTGGTAGAAGTGTTTTCTTATGGTCCATACTATCAATTATCAAACCCAAATATTTATTTGAATTATCATAACCATTCTTTTGATGCTTGTAGAACTTTTTCCTTTCACTTGTTTGTGATGCTCTTGAACGGATTTTATAATGGAATCTACACAACATAAAAGAAAGTCATTAATAAGTACGTTTTCACAGTTCATGGCTATACAATTTTAAAAATTAATGTTATGAATCCTTACCTCTTTCTTCCCCTTCACATTTATCCCTTTTTTATTTAAGAGAAGCACATGTACTGCAAACCCCCATCCTTGTCTTATTAGGAATACGAACATTGTTGAATTCTTTCTTCCATATCCTTACAAAATATTGATATGTAATAAATTGACCATTTCCTTCAACACCTTCTGCATATTCTTTGTATAAGGTGTAGATTTATCGTCTCGAGAAATTATGTGGAATATGTATTGTCTCTCTATTTTGCATACACTCCCCATGATTTGAAAAGAATTCTTTCAACCATGACATTATAGTATTTGATAATGGCCCAACTATCATTTATGACGTACTTCTAAATTAAATGTGGGATCATTTTCCAAATTTTCTTAGATTCTTGACAAACAAAAGTTGCCCATTGAATGAAACATTTTGAAAGCCTTTCTACAGATAAATTAACTTGACACAATATGATAATCATAACCTGACAATGTAGATTGCATGCAACCCACTAAATATGAATTTTGCACGCTTTTATTCATTGACAAATATCTCTTCCTTTTATCCAATGAAAACTTGAAATCCATATGTTTCAAGCAATATTTTTGACAACATTCACTTGAAATAAGAGCACTAATAGAACTTCTTCTCATGAGATATTCTGCTCTACCCATTGTATAACTATAACATCTTAGATTTATATGAAAACGTCTACTCCTATTCCTCGATACAATATTTGATGGCAATGTTTCCATCATTGGATCATCATTTGTATAAGAATTCTCATCATCATTAGGAGGAACATCATCCTTACTATGATCATCTGTGCTTTTGAAATACTGACTTGGAGGACATTCTTCTTCTTGCCCTTAGTGATTGCTACCCTCATATTCCTTAGAATTAGGACTAA
>APFE031315071.1:8810-24137 GCA_000404065.3 Pinus taeda | reverse complement strand
CTCCGCCTGTCAGCGCAGTTATTTTACAAACAGACGCGATGATCCATTTAACTTAGGCAAAGAGGGTTTTTTAGCCATTTTTGAGGAGCATGAGTATGGGTGAATGTGGTCTATAGCACAGTAGGGAGACTGACATGATGGCAGTGACATTTTACTGTGTAACAATAGGATTAGGGCTACATGGAAAATGTGATTCTTTACTTACTAGAAATTCTTCATCCTCCCGTTCATCACTGCTACTCTCATAGTCCTTAGGAGTAGGACTAAGTGCTTTGACTTTCCCTTCATCACCACTGCTCTCATAGTCCTTATGATTAGGACTAGGTGGAAAATGTGATTCTATATTTACTGGAAGTTCATCATCTTGCCCTTAGTCACTACTTCTCTCATAGTCCTTATGATTAGGACTAAGTGGAAAATGAGACTCAATTTATTGGAAATTATTCATCCTCGCCTTCATCACTACTACTCTCATAGTCCATAAGATTATGACTATGTGGAAACTGTGACTCAATTTATTGGAAATCCTTCTTCATGGGCTTCATCACTACTGCTCTCATAGTCCATAGGATTAGGACTAATAAAAATTGTGACTCTTAATTTATTGGAAATTCTTCATCCTAGCCTTCATCACTATTGCTCTCATAGTCCATAGGATTAGGACTAAGTGGAAACTACGACTCTCGATTTATTGAAAATTTTTCATCCCGGCCTTCATCACTACTACTCTCATAGTCCATAGGATTAGGACTAAGTGGAAACCATGACTCTCTATTTATTTTAAATTCTTCATCATGCTCTTCATCACTGCTACTCTCATAGTCCATAGGATTAGGACTAAGTGAAAACCATGACTATTTATTTATTTGAAATTCTTCATCATGCTCTTCCTCACTACTGGTGTCATAGTCCATATGATTATGGCTAAGTGGAAATCGTGACTCTTTATTTATTTAGAATTCTTCATCCTGCCCTTCATGAATGCTTCTCTAATAGTCCTTAGTATTAGGACTAAGTGGAATCTTTGACTCTCTATTCATAGTAAAAGTATTTCCATTATGTTCATCAATATGAATAAAGTTGTTACGCGATGAATATGTTGATGCTTCACAAAGTGAAACTTCACTATTAGAAGAATCCATGCCTTTCAAATAGAAAAGGTTGAAAGATACAAATGCAATCTCTCATATTGATAATATATAACTTAAATAATGAAAATTTCCCTCCAAAGTTTCCCTCTAAATTTTTTTGCCAAAAATTTTCCCTCAAAAGAATTTGTTTCATGTATTTCCCTCCAAAATTTCTTCTATAATTTATTAAAAAATTTCAACTGAAATTAACTCATGAAATTAATGTTTTAAACTAAATCTTTAAATTAAAATTTTAAGTTAAATATTTCACCTAAATTAATCTTTTACTTAAACCATATAGCATTTACTAGACAATTGAATATTTGTTTTTTTTAATTTTATTATATCTTCTATCACACATTTAAAATAAATTACTATATCGCCATAACATGATATACATGTTAACATTTTATAAAAAAAAAAAATTAATACCACATTCACCAGGTCATAAAACAATTCTGTAATGTCTGCTATATCATAAATTTCATTATCACTATTCCTCACATAACATCAAGGCTTTTCGAGGTTCGTTAAAAGAATTTGAGCGATTTTGTTGAGCAGCTACATTGTTATCGACAACACATTCAACGAAAGATTATCACATTTGAAAGGTTAGTTTCCCTTCTGTTGAGTGCGGGTCTTGAACTCCCTTAGGTTTACTAGTAGTTATGTGTTAGTTGGGTTGTTATCTTCACGTAAATTACCATACAAAAAACACATTCCGATAAAATAATATTTAACTTTTTATTAATGAAATTTAGATTTATTTTAGAAATTAAAAATTGACATGAGCGAGGTACGAGGGCTTCACTCCATGAACCTCTGACATAGCACATGGATTTGTGGCATACTAAACAATACCTTAATTTGACTACATATTAGAAAATACCTCTAAAAATCACTTTATTTAACCCATTACAAATATAAATCCAATGCACATTTCCAATTTAAAAAATCCTTATTTTCACTAAATATTGTATGTATCCATTTTTTTATTAACAATTTTTATACCCCATTATATTTGTATCCGTGGTATGGTGACATGATGCCTCACTTATGACCCCACATGCATTCTACAATGCACCTTTCTTCTTTTGATATATATTGTAAATGCATATTAGTTGCACCTTTCTTCTTTTGATATACAATGTAAATGCATATTAGTTCTCCCACAATGCAATTACTTATCCCACACTCAAGCACATCTCACTATGATTTGTGGCATTTAATGGTCTAAGGAACACAAAGATCAACCATGTTTTAGGAAGATCGATTATGTGCATGTATATAAAATAACATACAAATTGATCTATATGATGATGAAACTTTATGAATAGTTTTGCACCAAATAAGGTGTTCAAGCACAAGTCTAGACCCTCTAGATGGAATACCACTATCTAAAAACAAGTTTGGGGCCCCAAATCTTAAATCAATGGTGCAATCCCAACCTAGACATGCTTATAAGAAGAAGATGGACAAGTCCCAACACATGCACTTTTAAGGGAATAGCACAAAAGCATGAAATCACCTTTTGATTCACTGTCATCTCACCAATGAGATATGGGCTATCACTCAGACTATGTAAAATGCAACAATGGATTGTAGATAACATAGAGGCATTAAATGAATGGACTACAACTAAAACATAAGACAAAACTTTGGTTGTAGAGGTGATCTGCATCATTTGGCTAGCTGAAACTAATGGTGTATTTCAAAATAAACCTCCAAACTTCTACAATATTTTCTACATGTTGAAGGAAAACATTAGCTTATCATGCACCTCACTAAAGACAAGGCTTCTTTTCACTATCATACCTTTGAAATACAATTCTAAAATTTCTAGACAAAATTTTGATGGTGCCTCAAGGGAACACAAGACTCAACAACACTAGAGAATGACTCTTCATACCCTCTAGCTATGAGACATTATCTTTCAAACATAGATTTGGAAGTGCCACCAAAAATAGATCATATCTCATTGCAGTGTGCACACTTCTCGATATTTCTTGGTAGATATGGGCACTCACAAGTGGCTCTATATTAGATTTCAGGTGACTCCACATTTATTGATATTTTCCATCAAGCAAGAGTAAGAACTACACACGATATTTTTTCCAAATCACATCCTAATATCTTTCTCATATATACAAGGAGCTTAACAATGAATCATAATAGCTAATAGTTCATGTTGTGGTAGTTCCACTAGGTTACAGATTGAGAGCGCATAAGTGGGTTTCTCCCTTGCATATACTATAGTCCTATTTTGAATTTGTGAATAGAAGTAAAGCTATATATTTAAGCATGCCCTCCCAAATACATGTATTACCATGTTCTCTTGTTGACTATTTTAGCGTAGGGGGTTTTCTTTCCACTAATAAACATCTTTTTTAGCAAAAATATGGATGAAATACTTCATGTAATTTGCATCTACTATGATAAAAACTCTATAAAATGTGGGACCAATGAAAATTTACTATTTTATACTCGTACAAGCTAAAAAACCATATGTAGGTACTCCATCTATAAGTAAGATGATTAGGTTGTTTTCTTTGTGAAGCTAGAGTGATGTGGTGGCATTGTCAGTGCACTTGTGTTTCTTTACAGGTGTTTTTTCAGCATTGTGCATGGAGATCCAACGAGAGCCATGTGGTGGCAATGCACTTGTTTTTTGTATAAATGTAATTTTTTCATGTAAGTTTGTGACATACAAAAAATTGTTATAGATTTTTAATAAGAAAGGGGAGAAATTTCATGCCTAGCCATCAACCTATAATTGACTTTGGAGACCCAATTTTTTTTGTAAAAATTCTGATGTACAGTCAAGAATAATAGCATACAGGCGATCCTATATGTCACACAATGTTATGTTCAGATATATAGCCCAAAACCTGAACAACTGGAGCAATAAGCACTTGCTCTCGTTCTTAATGAATTGAATTAGGTGGAGAAAATCTATCTGAATCTTAGAACAACCCACTTTTGATATCAAGTTTAAACATCCCAGTCTAAGTAGTGATTCTATTTTATAATTGGAGTAGGTTCTAAGACCAAGATTTTCCATCCTCTTAATACACATCAAACCCATAGAAATGAAAAACAGGCATTATTCAACTAAAAATTCATTGTTGTGAGAGGACTAAATTTCAACATTGCCAAAGAAACTCAATATTTCACGATGATTCAACGTTTCCATTATGGGCATGGTTGTTCGGAGTAACAACTTAGCACCAAAAAAACTACTATTTCGAAAACTGTACACAATCATTGAAAATCACATACCAAACTAGATTTACATGGATGGAATCTCATAAAAGAACACAAAAATACAAAATTATTTGAGGGTGCACCAAAAATAATAAATATAGATACCAACCGATAAACTTGTAGCAATTTCCATTAATTATGTCTCCATCTCGAGATAGAAAGTCCCAATATCTCACCTAAAACAGTCTTGAGATCAAAAAATGAAACTGAGCTTGGATGTCTAAAAACTTATTCATGAATACCTTGAGGAGTTTTCTCATCTCCACCCTCACACTTTATCGTGTATCCTGCCATTACCAATCAAGGGATTCCTAGATCCTTGGGAATTTTCGTGAGACCACCTTACCCCGATCCAAAACCTTTCGGCAATCCAGATCTCAACCAAGAAACAATCCCATCACACCATGGCTATATGGAAATCACAAGGCAAAGATGAAACCATTATTGAAACCTGACAAAGTCCATGCCACCAACGATAAATAAACCAAATACACACTTGCATATGCCAGGTATGCCAAACCCAACTAGGAAATCATACATGCAACTTGTTACCCACCAATATTCTTGCTGAAACTACCTGATCCAACCTTTCCTTTCTTGATCCTTGCTTTTGTTTTATTTCCTTGTCCTTCCTTCGCTTGCTTTCTTTCCTTCTCCTCTTGGTGCTCTTCTCTTCTCTGAAACTAAATCTAAAAATGAACTAACAAAAGATTGTGAATTGATCCTCATAAGCCTTTTTATCCTTGAGGCCTTTTTTTTTCAATATCCTCTATTTTCCTTCAATTTCCTCCTCACATTCAACCTGTGATCTTTCACTTTCATTTTCTCCTAATTTCATTTATTTTCATAAATAAATGCCGATAATGCCTATTTTCCTTCCCAAAGCCTTTGCTAATTTCCTTAGCCATAATAAACCAAATGAATGCCAACACTAGGATGTCTTTCCCACCATTCAACTTGGAATACGTGTCCCATGGTCTTGGTCTTATTTTTCCTTTATTAACTTTATTACATGGACTTTTAAACTGGGAATGTTACACTTACACCAACAAACATATCTTGCCAAGATATGTTATTATATTTGATAACTAATATTTTGACTTAGGGTCTTCGACTTGGATTGCAAGACCATTCTTAATCATTTTTATCAATTTATGTAGTGCTTTTCAAGTTTCAACCTCTAAGTTTAAGTTAAGTGTGTTGTTGAGATGTAGAAGGGTCCTCACCACTCAAGTGAGTATACTCTTTCATTATTGTGCATTAATATGGTGTATATTTTCATTTTCCATGTTGTTTATTATCACATTTTTATGTTTATAAAATTTAATTGCATCTTGTACATTCAGATTTAAAGTTGTTTATGAAACTAGTTTCTCAGCCATTATATAGGTATACTCTAAAGCTAGTTTTAAAACATGTATTCATTAGTGCTATTTTTGGATTATTCTATAGTTTTATTATTTATTGTCTAAAGCTTTCAATGGTGTTTTAGTGTAGTTATATAAACTATTTTTTAGTGTAAGTTAACTATCCATTATAAGCCACATATCACCATATTGCATAATAGGCATACTCATTCAATATTACATCAATAAAATATATATTTTGTTATAGGTGAAGTGTATTTAAGAGTCTTGTTTATCATGTATTATTCATCATGTGAAGATCAACTGATTGGAAATAGTAACCAAGGCATCAAAAGTGCCATTAACCAACTTAGGCCCTAAATTCTTGACTTTTCCATTTAACCTGTAATTTATCAAGCAATGTAGTTCCCTTCTTTCCATCTATTGTGTTTCCTAGGATAAATTGATGGTTTGAGAACATACTAGTCAAAACGAATGAGTAGAAGACTATGAGGAACCACCTATTTTCACTCTCACAAATGAGGAGGATCGTACTTCATTCTCATCCTCTTAACTATTATTGGGTCAAAATTGATTGGATTGAATAAAAGACTACATGACGATTCACTTGCCTCTAGTGGCAAGAAAGGCCCTAGTGCATTAATCAATCCTTTGTATTAAAAACCACTTTGACTATTATCATTTCTAATCATTTGAGTGAAAGTTAGATATTTTGGGCATGATTGCATAAAGAACTTTGACTTGTGTGAGAATTCTTAGTATATGGCCAGTCTGAAGTGTTCATAAATCAAGTCTGTGTGTTTTACATTCCAAGCATGTGTGATTAGATTGAAGAATTTGTTTCATACTTCCATAGCTTAGTTCCTTGTTTTGACTTAGAAGTGACAACCAATATAACTTAACACATTACATATTATAGTGTGTTTCAAAGTTGAAAAACACCATATTGATATGACTATTATGTCCTAGTTTAGATCTCTAAATTAGTGTGGCACAAGGCTTAGGGAAACATTGCTTCAGTACCAAATTAAAGAACTTATGTATGTCAAGGATGAGGATAGGCCCTCCCATTTTGCAAACTTTAGCTTGGAAACTTTGAATATCCTTAGCATTCCCATTGCCAAGCTCCTTAACCCCAAACTCAGTGTCTTAAAAAAAAATATCATCCTCTATAGGTGCATTCAAAATGGTGACCTTGGTGTTAGGGGATTCATAAAGGTTTTTAAGGTAGGTATTCTAGTTCTAAAATGAAATTATATTATTTTATTTAGTTTTACAAATTAGAATATTCCTCCAAAGATTTATAAGATTAGATTTATAAAGGCGCAATAACTAGTCTTTCTTTCTATTTATATAGTATATGTTATTTCTTTTAATAAGAGCTTCAAATGTATTTATCTTATCAAGCTTTGAGGTTTCGTTAAGAGTATTCCAAAATGCATTTCTAGCAATTTTACAATCATTATCATACCAAGAGATCGGTAGTTGTATTATTGTTTTTATGAAGCCTCAATAGAGAACTTGCTAATGGTAGTGAAGATGGTGGTGGGAAAATTATAACAGACTTGCTCAATGTTATCCTTATACATTGAGAGGTTTAAATATCTATTTAAATAATTTAAGAAAAAATCAATTTTGCTTTCATAAAAGATGTGGTTTTTTCTCTCAGTATTAGTATTATCTTGCATGTGGGTGTTTTGCATGGAAAAGTTTAGAGATAAGGTTAAAGTTCTATGATTAGAGTTAGGCTCATGATCATTTAAGAGGGAAAATTTTAAAATTTGGTTGAAAACAAAGATATTAGGTATCATATAATCCACAACACTAGTACCCCACCCATAAATATAAGTAAGCTAATAGGTGTTTGACCACTTAATTACACCATTATGAATTATTAACTAATAAGAACTATAGAATTAGACTAATTTGATAATATCTTCATTCCTTACATTGCAAATATCTTATTTTAGGGCATTATAAAATTAACGGATATAATAAAAACAATTATATATAGATAGATAGATAGATATAGATATAAAATTGATTTCATTAAATTAATTTATCATCTAATATAGATATAAAATAGGAAAAAAAGTCTAATAAGTCAAAAGTCAAAGAGATTAGTTGCTAAATAAAATACAGCAAATAAAGGTTAAATAAAATTAAATAATAATAAAATATAAAATAATAAAAATAAATAGCTCCCTATATAGTCAAATAGGGTTTCCAGCTTTCAGTTTCCTACGTTTACCATTAACTTGCTATTTGTTTCACATTCAATAGAACCATTACCAGGTGGAGAGCACTTTACCTAAAACGAGGAAAAGTGATTTGTAGACATTGTTCAAATCATGACTTCCACTCTTCAAACTCTAAATGTTTCATTAGGTTTTAAACCAATTGTATATACCCATGCTTCAATTCACGACAATTTACTCTACTTTCCAAACCCTAAATGTTTAACTATATTTTATGCCAATTTAATACACCCGAAACAAGGTAACTCGGCTCTGATCATAGTGTCGATACATATGGCAACCATGCACTTGCCATAACAACGTGTCAATTGATTGTCATAAACGACTCTTTGAGGTCGGGAAGCAGTTTATACTGCATTCCACAGCAACGCAAAATCTCTGCTCTATTTGGAGATGATCAATCCTCTCCCCTCTGGTAGAAGAAGAAATTATTGCCAAGCCTTACCACTGGCCACCTTATCGCATGTAAAGGTAACGACTTTTCACATTTTCAGCCCCATATAAGCTTATGCATTGTCCAATTTCTCCAGTCCCATGTAAATTTTTTTAGTTTAAGCTTGCAGCATTGGATTAGACTTCATTTCAAAATGTTAAAAACTAATTACAAAATAAAAGGTATGCACGTTTCTTGATTTGTGCCTGTCATCTATGTTAATCTTCTTTTTATCTTTTCAATTTCTTTGGAGGTCTCCAAAAGACCTTTTTTTTTCAAAAAGCCTCTCCTTCTTCCTTCTCCTAAGAAATTTAGGAAGATAATCCAGATAAATCATACAAAACACTTCGTTACAAGACACTTCCAGGGAATAGACACTTTACAGTTAGTGAATGGAATCTTACAAGATACTTCCAGGGAATAGACACTTTACCGCTAGTGAATGGGATGGAAGAGGTGAATGGGATGGAAGGGTGAGGAGGATGACAACAATCAGTCTTTACGACTCCATCAACAAACACCACTCCACAAACAAAACTCAGTCTCAGGTTTTTTTTGGTTGAGTGGTAAAGACAGATCATCCTCCCTATCCAGTTTAAAGGTGTTTTGTTGATTGAGTAGTAAAGACAAATTGTTGTCATCTTGCCTCCAATTTCAAGTTGTGACATGTTTCTCCCTGAAGCTTATAATTTAATGTATCTAGATTATCCTGGATTCTTCAATAACTGGAGCGGGTAGATTTTGAAAAAAGTTTGTACATTCCATGGCATTCCATATTTTGGAGAGCCTCGAATGTGTCTCACCTCTCCATCTGTATTTTGAATGAAATGCATTCTCTATTTAGAATGAAATGCATAAGTGTCATCTACCATCTTGAAAACCCTTCAATAGGCCCTGGCCCCTGTAGATTGTTCTCCCCCATTAGACATGTATAGAGTTTGTATGGAATTCTGAGTTACAGCTCCCACTGGCCCTGTACTAACCAAGCACATGCACGCTCAACTATAGGCCCAACAACAGGGGTGGAAAGTAGCATTTTCAGCAGAATGTCATGGTGAAAAGGCCTGGGCCAATTGCTCTGTCCTTCTAATTTTACCTGTCATTCTGTTAGTTATTTATTTAATAGCTTTGAGAGAAGATGTAAGTCATATTTAATAACTTTGAGATAAGATGTAAGCCAACAGGAAGTATGTATGTATGCCATGCTTAAAGTTGGCCCATTTCTTACTCTCAGATGTCAGATTTCCAATTTCCTTCGTCCTCTCATCCAGATGCTTTTTGGTTAACACTGCAGTCTCCATTAGTGGGAGGTATTGAACTGTAGCATTCAAATTTAGAAATTGAATCTAAAACAGTCCATCCCATAGTGTTAATTACACCCATCCACAAACTGGGAGGGTGGTGTTAACTGGCCAGTGTTAAAGGAGATGTAATCAGGATGATAGGATAGGAGAAGGAAAATTAGATATCGAACATCACAAAGTTACTCATGCCATACATACAATGTACATACATCCTGTTGACTTGCACATGGTACAGTAGGGATCTTCTCTCAAAACTATTAAATAAAGAATGACATAGTAAATATTGGTTGCAGTCTCAAACTCCTGACTTAGAGAGGCAGATGGCACTAAGGACAATTGACAACAATTGACGTCTACTCTTAACTCCTGACTTAGGGAGGCAGATGGCACTAAGGACAATTGACAACAATTGACATCTACCCAGCACTGAAGTACAGTACAGGGCGGGGTTTTCAGGCGCGGCAGTACAGTAAAGTAAAATGCAGGGTTTTCCAGCTGACTAGGGTTTTCTGGAAGCAAACAGTTTAGGCAGGAGACATCCAAGTTGGTCCGTCTCCGGAATTTTGGTCGGCTATAATCACCTATGGCCTTGGCCTTCACTGTAATTGTCACATTTTGTAGCTAAATGTGACAGATAATGCTGCCTCTATGTTGATTAGTCTTACACTCTAACTCAGCCTATTCTGGAATCATACTTCTGTAGTTCCAATTCATTTAATCTCACTCCTATACATTAGATTCTGAAATATTCTGCAATTGAGTAAAATTTAGCGCTCTAATTTAAATCTCTAATTTGATCTGTATGTTGACTTTGCCTATTCCTTGATTGGTGTTGACTCTAGCGGAGTTGTGTATGTTGATGTTCCCCATAAAAATGTGCAGTCCTGGCTTGTGCAGGTTACCCGTAACTCTTTCAACCTTAACCTGCTCTAACGTCGGGTGAATGCTAGATGCGGTTTTTCGCAGTCCAGAATGAAAGGAAGAGATGGTAACCTAGCGGCAACAAAAATATATTGATTCCATCTGCCATGTATCCATCTTAACTCCAAAGTCCAGATTTGTTATCAAATCCTTCCCTCTGCAAATTTTGCCCTTTTCATAAAGACGAAAAGATTTGAAAATAAAATCAATATATGCAGCATCATATGTGATCACGCTGTAATCTCTACCCGTAGATATTCTCATTGCATTCATGCTTTTAATAGTTGGAATTTTAGTTAATTTTGTGCAAGGTGTTAGACTTCTCAAGTGGGCAGGTTCATTGACCTGGTCTTTCTACTAGCGACACAATTTGAAATTTTGCTTGTATTGGAGATTCCCTGAAATCTATATCAATTATATTACAACCAAATAGAGAGCTGAATTGATATAGACAGATCATAATTAAAAGAAACCTAATGAGCCCCTACAGCAGATCACGATAATGAGGAGGTGGGGAAGATCGACTAATAAGTGGAACCTGCTCAGCAGGTAACTTCAGAAATATTTTTCAATGGGGGTGTTTGGTCGTTAAACATCAATGCACTTGCATCACCGAGAATTGGATTTTTCACCAATTAATAACAATATCAAGAATTAAGAACTGGATTCTTCTTCACAGTCTAATAACAACATCAAGAATTAGTAATCTGAAACACTCATCACCCTCTTCCTTGTCTTCTAATGTTGCTGAGCATTCCTTCAACTTAATGCCCTCACAAAAAATTGAGAATGCTGAATTTCACTAGATTGCAGATGCCCTGAATATGGTGGAAACAGAGTCAATTGTTTGACCTGATTCATATCTATGAGATTTTGAAATTTTCCTGGAATTTTCAAATCTCAATTGTAGATTCCAGCAATATTTATAATGCTTATAGATAGAAGCCAGGTTAAAGAATTGACTTTGGTAGATTCTAGAATATTCCTAGAACCTACAACTAAGTTAACTTCAACACCTATGACCATCCCTATCTTGATTGTACATTCCTTGAATACCCAAGAATTTGATTGATAAGAGGAAGGTCAAAAAATTGTCTTTGCTCTTGTTCATCACATTCCAAAATATTCTTGGAATCTGCAATTGAGTTAAGTTCAATAGTTCCTCCATTCTTATTTGGATTGCATATTCATATTCCAAAATCTCACAAACAGAAGCAAGGTGAAACAGGTGACTTTTCTCCTATCTATGATTCTAGAATATTCTCAAAATTTGCAGTCTAGTTAAATTCATCATAATTTGGGTGAAGAAATTAACTATATTTTAGATTCTAGAGCAAATTTTGATAATATTTTGGAATCTAACTGACAAGAGCAAATTCAATTGTTTGACCTTGCTCCTCTCTTTTATATTTTAGAATATTCTAGGAATATACACTTGAGATAAGGAGAGTAAAACGAAGTGGAACAACATATAATTTGGTAGCTCCTAACCAACATGGGCACACTTAATCTTATAATTACTAGTGCTAACATTCTATGGAAGTGAACAAATAATTGCTTCAATGCTTAGTGCTTATTTTTTTCTCACTCTTAAGTAGGTCACCTCGAGATTCTTTAACTCATCTTTAATTCTCTAGTCTTGTCCATTAAACACTATATCATTCTTATCCACTGGATGACATGGAATAATAATGAGTAGCTTTCCATTAGATACCACTTTATTCCCATCCGATAGATAACATGGAAAGACAATGAGCCAATCATAGGCTCAATGAATGGTGCTTGTTGTTTACCCTTAGTGTATGGCTGCATAGAATGTTGGCATAACAAGATGGAAGTGAACAAATAAGATGTATAAGATGGTTGACCATCTTTATCTAGATTGTAGATTCCTACAATATTTCAAAATTTGATGGATAGGAATGAGGTTAAATAACTCACTTTTTTGTTGTAGGTTAGATTCCAAAATATTCTCAGAATCCACTGAGTGCCTATAACCATCCTTATGTCGATTGTAGATAGTTGGAATATCCTAGAATCTAATGGATACAAACAAGGTCAAACAATTTCCTTTTCTCCTATCCATGAGATTTGGAATATTCTTGGAATCTGCAATTTAGTTAAGTTTAGCACCTTCCTCCATCCTTATCTTGATTGCATATTCCTAGAATATTCCATACTTTGAGTGAAGTCAAACAATTGTCTTTTCTCTTGTCCATGAAATTCTAGAATATTCCCAAAATCTGTAATCTAGTTAAGTTCATCACTCGGTGATGAACTTAACTAGATTACAAATTTTGGGAATATTCCAGAATCTCAGGAACAAGAGCAAAGTCAATTGTTTGACCTTGCTCATATCCATCATATTTGGAATATTCCAAAAACATGCAATCAAGATAAGGATGGAGGAAGAGAAGTGGGACAACATATAGTCTTATATCTCCAAATTAATCTTATAATTAGTATTATGCATCATGCTATGTGTTCATATAAGGACAATGGAAGATTCTTGCTAAAATTCTATCCTTTGGAGAACGTTCCCTTACGCCAACATTCTATGAAAGTGAACTAATAATTAGCTCATTACTTAGTGCTTATTATATTCCTACTCTCATCCAGGTGGATATTGGTGGCCACCCGCCAAGTCCACTTGGACCCCCACCATTGTTTCTTTCAGCTTTTCAGTTTCCTTAATTATAGCACAATTTACTATTTTTAGCAGTGTATCGGGTCTTGAACTTCCGGAGCAGGTTTGAGGCCCAAAACGACTCTTTTTGGGAAAACTTGGAGCAACATGGGTTCATGGACTGATGTTGTTCTTCCCAAAATTGTAGTTCTTGAATAT
Source organism: Pinus taeda (assembly GCA_000404065.3). Classification (NCBI taxonomy): domain Eukaryota; kingdom Viridiplantae; phylum Streptophyta; class Pinopsida; order Pinales; family Pinaceae; genus Pinus; species Pinus taeda. The sequence continues at coordinate 10,615 of APFE031315071.1, read as the reverse complement.
GTCTTTCTAACGAGATATTGTGCACGTCAAACGGAGATCGTATGCCAAAGTTACGACCCTGAGAAGTTGATGTACCAATTTACCCAAATGGGATCCACACTTTGGCATTTCATCTTCTAGGGTTAGGTTTTTGGATGTTTATGGTTTTTCATTGTTTTTCAACAATAAATATGCCTTCGAGCCTCATTGTAACACAGTTCGGAGGTATGTCACTTCCACATCTCTTCTCAGAGATAAGCTACCATCACCCTAGCTGGTTTACTTCCATTTCTATTTGTAAGCATATTTCAGTATTTTACATTAATGAAATGAAGTATTATTTCCGTTGGATCTCTGTGTTTATGGTTATCTTTGTAATTTGTTGCATTCCTATTTAAATATGGATCAGTGGTATTAGAGCGGTTTGTTTTTTTCTCTCTTTTTCTTTGCATGTCCTCAACGAGGTCGGGATATAAGGAGTTAGGGCTTGAACTGGTCGAACCTTTGCAAGACCAGCCTCGCAAATCCCGATGGCCTTCCATGGCGGATGAAAAGAAAGATGAGGGGGCAGGAAATCCTATCAAAATTTTGCACGAAGAAGCCCTTGAGCGACAAAGGAACATGATGATGGAAAGCTTTGTCCATATTCTTTAGTGGCTACCTAGGGGTGAGACATTGGCTTCCAACAACGACTCTGGAAACACCACACCATTTAAGGTACAAGTTAATTTTGAAATCCCCATATTTGAGGGTCAGATATACGTAGATGCTGTCGATAAATGGTTAAATCTGCTAGACGGTTATTTTTCTGTTTATGATTTTTTGAGTCGGGAAAATATTATTTTCGCTCTTCTCAAAGCAGCCCCCCATGTCAAGGACTGGTGGGAAACCTATTGCGAGTAGAAGGATGAAAGTACAGGCTCACTATTTTCAACTGCACCTACTTGGAATTCATTTTGGGATGCCATCAAGGAGTAGTACTACCTATCGGAAGCTATGAGGATCAGTACATAAAGTGGACCACGCTACAGCAGGGAAGAGACCAGGACGTGCCAGAGTTTACCAATATTTTCTATACCCTTTGCATAGAGTTGGGTATTAAGGATTCAGAGCAACATTTGGTACTCAAATGCCGCAGCTGCCTGCACAAGTACATCCAAGAAGAAATAGAATTTCTGAACATCTCCTCACTCGGCACGACATACTGATATGTTGCTAAGGTCAAGCAAAAGTTTAAACAAAAGAAGCAAGATTTTGGATTTGTGAAACCGAAGCAAGGGAAAGGTGCCCCCAAATGCAGAATAAAGGACAAAGCCAAGGCGGGGCAGCCCAAGAAAACTTGCAAAAGCTGCAAGCAAAGAACAACGTCGTGAAGCCGAAAAAGGACACGGGAAAGTGGTGTGAGTTCCACAAGAGCTCCACTCACAACACAAGTGAGTGTTGGGCCAAGTAGTCACTCGTGTTCGAGCTAAAGGTTTCAGAATCAGATGCATGTTCCGACTTTGAGTCAGAACCCGACAAGGGGAATGACAAAGGGAAGCAAATTATTGATGCAGAGCCCAACACCACCGTTGCCACCACGAAGATCCAGAGGGAGGAGCCCGAAGATCCAGAGGACGAGGAGCATCTCTTCCACTCCTAGATGTGGGTAAAAGGCTCCCTGCTATAGTTCATTGTCGATAGCAGGAGCCAAAAGAACGTCATTTTGGTAGAGGTCGTGAAGCGACTGGGCTCAACGACCACAACACATCCACAACCGTACACCATCGGGTGGCTTCACCAAAGATAGAATCTTCGCGTGAGCAAGCAATGTCGCCTTCCATACA
>APFE031315064.1:2912-22540 GCA_000404065.3 Pinus taeda | reverse complement strand
CTTCCTGCATAGCACTAGGCGATGTGCTAACCCAACTAGGTGAAGGTGATATCGATCATCCGATAACATTTCCAAGTAGAAAGTTATCGAAGGTAGAAAATAATTATTCTACTGTAGAGCGCGAAGGACTAGCAATGGTGTATGTGTTGTAGAAATTCAGGCACTATTTGTTGGGTGTGCACTTGAATATGTACACAAACCATTCTGCTTTGAAGTACTTAGTCAACAAGCATGTGTTGGGGGGAGGAATATGTTGATGGTTGCTACTCTTTTAGGAATATGATTTTAAAGTAATTGTGAAGCCAAGATGATTGAATGCTGGATGATATCACCTCTCACGAATTGAGAATGGTGACAAACCTACAAATATGTAGGAAGGATTGCCTGATGCGCAACTCTTTTCTATGCATGTTGTTGATGACCATTTCATAGACATCATCTAATTTTTGTCTATAGACACAACCCTTGAAGGGTATTCCAATAGCAGAAGAAAGATTAATTGGTCTGGGCCACAAATTTATCTATTATTGCAGGACATTTATATAAAATGGGATCAGATGAGATATTGTGTAGGCATGTCCAGGAGTATGAAAAAGAAAGTATCCTCACTGAAGCGCATGGAGGAGTTACAGGAGGACATTATGAGGGAAGAGCAACTGTGTAGAAGATACTATGAGCAGGACTATGGTGGCTGACTATGCATTGGGATTCCAAGGTTTATTAGAGGGCATGTGATGTTTGTTAGAGAATGGGGAGACCATCACGAAGAGATGAACTACCTCTAAATCAGCAAGTGTCACTGAAAGTGTTTGATAAATGGGCAATAGACTTTATAGGACCAATTCGTCCACTAGGAAGGAAGACAAGAGTCAAGTACATCATTACAACAACTAAATATTTAACAAGGTGGGCTAAGGCACAACCTATTAGGGATTTTAGTGCGGAAACAGCTGCAAATTTCATCTTCAAATATATTTTGTCTCAGTTGGGCTGTCTAAAGATCTTGATGAGCGATAGAGGTTCGAACTTATTCAATGAAACAATTTTTACTTTACTTGAAAAATTGCAGATGTATCACTAGAAGAGTACGTCATATCATTCCTTAACAAATATTTGCAATGCAAAGCGAAATGACTGGGATGTGTGCATACCTGCCATTCTATGGGCATATAGAACTACCTGCAAAAAGTTCACTTCACAAACACCATTCATATTGGTTTATGGTTAAGAAGCGGTAATTTTGATGGAATACATAGTGCCCATTTTGTGGATTTTTGCGGTTACAGACATGACCGATCGAGATACCATGGAATAATGCCTCGTGCATCTCATTGAGTTGGAGGAAGATCGCTTCTTGGCGGGTTCTCATCAATAGGTGCAGAAGGATCACAAAAAGGCTTGGCATGATCGCCATATTAGACAGCGCAACTTCAAGAATGAAGATTTAGTATTGTTGTATGATAGTAAGTTCACAAAGTTCCCAGGAAAGTTCTAAATGCATTGGTTGGGGCCATATGTTATTAAGGATATTATGGATGGAAGCACAGTGCAGCTTGAAAATTCGAATGCGGAATTATTTCTGGGAAAAGTCAATGGAAGTCACTTAAAATTGTACAAGGGTGATCCTGCCCCTATGAAATGACTATATTATTGCGAGATAGTCTTAGTATTCCAGGTAGTTGTAAGGGAATGCGGGACTATAAAATACACTACCAAAAGGAATGTTGGTGAATCGAAGGGGTTGTGCGGCAAATCAAGGCAAGGCGCAGAGTCAAAATGCGACAAAGGTGATGTGCTATGATGGTGGGTCTCGCAGTTTAGCCAACAAGTAACCGTTTGAAGCACTGTACCTGATTGGATGGAACTTTTTTCATTAAAAGGAGTGGGGGGGGGGGAGTTTAGATGTAGATATTTAGAAATCTGCTACCAAAACTGCATTAATAATAGGGAATTGGAGGGAACATACATATTTTAATTCAGATTGAGCAATAAATATGGCATCCCTCTCAACATTTGAACACTTTTCTTCCTGATAATTTCCCTTAAGCTGTTGCATTTGTGTCTAGAACAGTGTTGTATGTATGATAAGGATTAGGAGAGAATTCTTTCATAGCTGAAATTCACAAACTTACCTAATTGGCACCGCAAGATAAACCTTGAGAAAATGACTGCAACGCACCCTGAGATAGAGGCAAGCCAACCTGTACCTACAAGGTTTCCCACTACCACACCTAGTTCTCTAAGGCCTAAACCATGTGCTTCTACGAGGGGAGAGAAGAAGTAGAAGAAACCTCAGCAAGCACTGTGCAACAATCGCTGCCAAAAAATCCCACTGAAATCTGCCAAAACAGAAAGATGGATAAGTCCAAGCAACTAACGAAGCCATTGGAGCTAGATGAGGAAGAACTGCATGGAGGAGTAGATGAGATTGACGTAGAGGAGGTTGAGCCAATCATTCTACTATTGCCATATATACCACCTAGAAAATCCATGACGAAAGTGCCCAAAGACCCAGATTCTGCGAAGTTTCTGGTCTCCACACCTTTGCTATCGGAGAATGTGTTGTTTGAGGGCCCATTGTTGGCTCGGATACCAAAATTGAAAATGTAGGATTGGGACCTCCAAGACCACGAGAGTTTTCCACAGTTTAAGCCGAGTAATTACCCCCAAAAGTTCTACTATGAAGAGTCGGACGTCACGTGATTTGAACTGATGAACTGGGTGGCTGGAGTTGGGGGCGCAGGGCTCCTACATATGTTGTGGGTGTCACACTTCAATCACACCACTATTAATACAGCTTGTGTGCACCAATTGTTGACACTGGTGCACGATGGGTGCCTCTGGTTGGGAGGGCCCATCTCAATCACTGACATGCTTATCCATCACATAATGTTGCTGCCATCCCAAGGAGTGAACCCTGCAGAAGATTACGTAGGAAATTCGCACAAAAAGTAGTTGGCAAACCATATCAAGAGTTATTTTGGGCTAGTTAAGAAGTTGCATGGATATTCCATTCAGTCCATATCAGATGCTGCGGCGCAGTTTGCTGCACAGATCATGCTCGATAAGATCATGAGGAAGTGTTGAACCAATGAAATGTCGGTGCCAATCATTTCTTTGGCTGCGTAGTGCACCAAAGGAGTCCAATATAACTAGGTTCAATATTTATATCATGAATTTTTGGTGGACTATAGAGAGGCCCAGGATGACGAGAAGTCATTCCACTTTGCGTGGTTTTTATTGTTGATCATGTTGGTGGCCTAGAGGATGCCCGAAGATAGTCAATTCCCTCAACAGGACTTAGACCTATCTGAGGCCGCGAAGTTTGCTTCGCTATGGGATACTAAAGACCCCCGCACGAGTGATGGAGATAAAAATATTTTGGGTCTTGTTCGAGTCAGAGCTACAGATGGTGATTAACTAGTGGCCAAGGTTATCACCAAGTTTGCATGAGAAATATCCTAATATCATAGACTTCAAGGCAAATTTCCACAATCTGCAGATTCACGCGAATAAAGATGCTAAGGGAATATGGTACAAGTTTCGATATTTAGTCATAGAAATGATATTATAGGGGTTGTCAATAAGTGGCCAAGTGACTTGTTGACCCCCTCTGATGTCAGCACAAGAACACGTAAGGTTGCTGAAGGCGAGGCAACATAGACCACAGTGACGACAACAATAAAAAAGAAGAATGAAGCACAGAAGGCTTCCGCTAGAGAGAAGGTTGTAGCAAGCGAAAAGGCCACAAAACATAAAGAAGTTGTTGCAAAAGAGGAAGAAGCTGCCGAGAAAGAAGCGGCTGCCGAGGAAAAGGAAATAGCAAAGGAAAATACTACATCTTAGGCCACCATTGACCTCAGTGAGATAGACATTGAGCACACGGATATAGAGGAAGAGATAGATGGAGAAGAGGAATGGGGAGCATGTTTGGAGTCCCTCTTTGTCATCAAGAAGAGGCAGAAAAGGAGTTTGATAGGGCCGCAGAAGAAGAAAAAATCAAATAAAGTAGCAAGTGCAATACCTTTATTCCTCACAGAGGGGGACCTAGATGAAATTGGGGATGTCGTCCGTGGTGCAACAATGAATCTTATGAGCCACTTTGAAGCATAGTACCAAAAATCGCTTGGTAAGGTATAACACGACCTGCAAGAATTGCAAGTCCAAACAAGTCTTATTCAAGTGAGCATGGGACTGTTGGGATGGGATCCCCTAGGGTCAATTATGGGGAAAAAGCCTAAGTGTTGGGGCAAAAGCCCAAGTTTTGATGTACAAAATGTAAAGTATCCACAAATTGTGGTCGCATAGATAGTTAAAGTGTCATAAAAAAATTTACCCTTGTTTTATGTAAGTTGAGTCAGATTTTTTAGGATCTACCCATGGTTCGCGGACCATGGGCTTGTATAAATAGGTGTGTCTTATGATGTCTAAGGTAGGTAATGAATTTTGGTCTATGGAAGAAGTCTAAAGAATTATCGAAGAAGAGTAGGAAGAAAGGCTTTTCAGCTGTTTGCGTAGAGGCCTAGAGTAGAGTCCGCAGTTGAGTGTGTAGACCCCTCCAACTAAGTGCAAGGAAGTCTTGAGTCTGTAAGATTGAACTCTTGTAGCTGAGTGTGCAGGGAAGTCTTGAGTCACAAAAATCTTTGTACTTCACCAATTTACCTTTTTTTATGTATGAATGTTTTTTTATACTATGATGAATGATGGGTTTATGAAATAATACTGTATTGATGTGCAACTTTACACGAATTGTATTGTTATATGAATGAAATTTATGTTAACTACTTATGTGAAAATTATCTTGTTGTATGTTGAAGTCATCGAACACTTAAGATGATTTGAGTAATTATTGGGTTAGAAATAATATTTAATGTGTGTAAGTAGTGGATTCACCTATTCAGGGTCCGCGTAAGATAGTCGTAGACCTTCACAAAGGTCTAGAGGCTGATTAAAGGAGGTTAAGGCTTATCGATCTGCACAAAGGCAGATTTAGGGCATAAAATGACATTACACTAATCTCTGGGTGTAGAAACTTGGTTCCAACAACCCTCCCCCCCATACTGCTTTGGTTGAGACTTCAGTCCACACTCCGCAGATTGATGTCGAAAGGGCCAGTAGTGTAGGGATTTGTTTGGCAAAACTAACTCTGAACCTGGGTCAGGACCCACTAAGCCAACAAATGGTCCCATTTCCGGGACCAGGATATGCATAAAGAGATGTGTGATGTCGCATCATTGGACTCAAACAAAGAAATAAATTGAGAAGTGGTTAGATAGAATGATCCACGAATTCGTGGCACAAGAAAACATAATTCTGTGCCTGACAAAAGAATAGTGGTTGGACAAATACCTATACAAAGAGATACACAAAATATTCTTCTGCACCTTCCCAATCGAACTATACGATTGGATCTCTAAATTGGTAGACAACCAAGTAAGGTGGAGACTTCACAGTCCAATAGTGTGGACCACGGAGCTAGTGCAGAGATTGGAAGCCTCTGAAGATAAGATTGCATGCGCCGTCGATCATTGGCTTGATCAAGTCATAAGAGGATTTGTGACATAATTAGCGGTCGATAACTCAGTCAGCTACAATGAACCAGAGCGACGCTTATTCAAGGGACTGCAAGGTAAGTATTTAAGATCTTTGAATACTTGGATTAAGATGCCCTTGTGTGAAAAGTGGGTTATGCCATTACCTTGATGTTTGTAGCTACATGAAGTGGAAATTTCTTCAAGGATAAAGGGATAACAGGTCCTAAATATAGCCCACTGATTGAGCCTCCTCTGAGTGATGACAAGGGAGTAGCACAAGCTTCACCGCAGAGCATTGTCCAGTTAATAAGGTCCAAGGTTTTTGAGAATACCTCATCCATCCACACCACCTCCACCTTCATCTCCACAGCATACACCTTCACCCACACCACCACCACCTCCAACACCATTCAATATGTCGAATACGATGAAGTTTCCCATTTTCAAGGACTTGGGAAATGAGGACCGCGACCAATTTTGTTTCCTTGTGAAGGCTATGTGGATGACACAAAATATTACAGATGATCATATGAAGAAAGTGCAGTTGGTTACTGCTATACAAGATCACACATTGACATGGTAAATTAAGTACTGCACTGATAATCTGGTGGCATCGTTAGCAGACACTCAAACTGCGTTGAACAAGGAATTCGAAAGGCCTAAGTCTGAAACGCAATCAGTAGTGGGGTTCAAGAAAATTGCGATGAGGATCGGAGAAACACCCTAGGAGTTGGATCAGAGACTGAAGTGTAGAATCTACGAAGCCAATATGAATCTCACAGAGAGTCAGCACCGGGATTGGTTTATAGTCGTGCTCCTGCCTCACTTAATAATTGTCTTGTCACAAGAAAAGATAGGGACTTAGGCGAAAGTGCTATAGATCGCAACGAGATTACATGAGATACCTATCCAAGACACGACGTTGGGAGTTTAGCAAGTTCATGTGGAGTTGTAGAGCTTCTACTTGGAGTTTCAGAGCCTGAAAAAGGAGAAAGTGGCTTGGCCAGAGGTGGGCGAAGAAGTTTGGTGCCTCAAGTGTAAGAATCAGGGGCATGATAAGGATCATTGCCCTGTTTTCATGAATTATATGGTAGGGGGAGGGCCGATGCCTCTAAGGCAAGAAGCTCAAGTAGGGCCAAGTATAGGGCCCGCACTGTGGTGTGCTATCTTTCAAGTAGCAAGAAAACATGTAATAGACAATTGCCACTAACTGCAAAAAATTGTGCGGACACCACATCAGTTATTATGCAGTTTCTATAAATTGGTAGACCACGCTGAGAGTTACTGTCATAGCTATGAAATGATGATGGAGAGAATGCCTATGTATCGAATGCAAATAGAAACTTGACCTCTAGATCAAGGCACTGGGGGAGCGCGTAGAGAATATCAGGGTCATGGACGAGGCCGAGCAGGAGTAAGACTTGGTAGAGGTTAGGGACAAGTTATTTTCTATAATTGCGGAGTGCAAGGACACTACGTGTAGGAGTGCACGAGCCAGACACACCTGTCATACCGATATTGTACTCAGTTTGACCACGTGATAGAGTAATTTCCTATATTGATAGCTAAGATGTAGGAGAAGAAGGCACAACCTCAAAAACCTACCCAGAATCTACAAATAATGAGGGCAGAGCTCCGCGAAGAAGATCCAAATGTGAATATTGTGCTGCAAAGTGGGATGATGACCGATGATGATAAAGAGAAAAAACCTGAAGAAATTGAGTGGGTTCACAAGGCTCCGGAAAATAAGGTTGGATTCGATCTGGAGGACGTGAGGGAAACATTCATGGATGCAAAGAAAAGGTTCATTGAGGCCTCTACCTCAAGAAGTCAAATAATTTATTTGAAGAAGTTAACCCCTCTATGCTTACCATCTTTTTGGAGACTTGTATGAAGCTGTTGTGCGACATCAAGGCCATGAAACAGTTACAAGAATTGATAAATAGGTGTGCTGGTAAGGAAACTTCTCCTGAAGGACACCACGTAATCAGAAAGATAGGCAAACACAAGACAAGAACAGGGCGTGAGATGAGGCTCACCGCGCAAATGAGAGAGTATGAAATGGATCAGGTTATTCTAGATCTGGGGTCAGATGTGAATGTTTTACCTAAACAAGCATGTGAAAGAATGGGGAGAATTGCACTGTAGTGGTCCCCAATTCAGCTAAGGATGGAAAATCAACAGAAGATCATCCCGATGGGGAGATTGCATGGAGTAATAGTAGATATAGAAGACGTGAGCGCATTGGCAAATTTTGAAGTGATAGAGATGTTGAAGAAAACAATCCATACCTTGTGCCCCTTGGAATTGATTGGGACATCGACATGAATGGGGTAATCAATATGAAGAAGGGAACAATGTCATTTGAGAGGAAATTGCTACGTGTAGTAGTACCTTTGGACCCTACAGAAGGAATGCGCTACACTAAACTGATCTGTGATTATGAAGAAAGCAATGATGATTTGGACCAAATCTATAAGATAACAACACGATATCTTTATTGGGTTAATCTAACATATGATGGGCGCATTGCATGGGACTGTGAATGTTCATGTACATCAAATTCAGATGAGGATTTAGAACACTGGCAAAATAGGTTGCGCGAAGTATCTATGTTGCGCTGTAATATGATGATGAAATCGTTTCGTTGTGTATCATCAGAGGTGAGAAGTTTTCCTTATTATGATGGTCTAACTGATGTAGATAAATTTTTGGATGCATTTGAAAGGGAGGTACCAGAGAAGCATCTCTTTCAATCCTTAGATTTGGCATTGCGTGCTACACCTGCAAGGTAGTGGCTTATGCATAAGGACAGTTTCGATGAATTGCGCGAGTACAGAGGAATGATGAGATTGCAATTTGGTCACCCAAAAGTTCGTCTAATAGAGAAATATGTTGGAAGAAATGATCTGCATGATCATTTAGCAAAATGGACTAAGTTCTATGGAACAAAGCCGCAAACAAAGTGGGTGCATATATTCTGTCACACTTTGGAAATCATTCCTATGAATTGGTACTTGGAAACGGAGCTCCGCCATGGCACCGAGGAGTGGGATATTCTAAGAGAAGGATCTTTTATGACATTCAGCTTTGAGGATGGGCTTGAATGCATTGATGAGGCATTGCAGGAGGTCAAGGCAGCGATATTCAGAATACCACAGGATCCTTTGGAATTGATTCAACCATATTTGAGCACCCAACTATGCCATGCACTGGAATGCTATAATGGGACTACCGAAAAAGAAGAGGAGGAGCCAAGGAACATTAATATCCCAAAGGAAGAAGGCCATCGCAAAGTTAAGGGACTGCAGACAGAGAATCTAGATAGAGACTGAAAACTAGGCAAGTAAATATTGGCACAGAGGTAGAGCCGAAATTTGCAAAAATTGGGCACTACTGGGATGATGCCACAATAGATAAGGTTGTTGAACTGATCAACGAATATTAGGACTTGTTTCCTACCAAATTTTAAGACCAAACCTTTGCGTAATGAAGATTACCTTGAAGCCAGACGCAAAGCCGATTAAGCAAAGACCATATCGCCTTAATCCCAGGTATAAGGAAAAGGTCTACTTAGAATTGGATAAGATGTTGGAGGAAGGTATTATTGGACTGGTTGAGGAGTCTAATTCAGTGATCCCAATGGTAGTCTAGGAAAAGAAACAAAGGGGTGAGATACAAATTTTTGTAGATCTCAGGAAGCTTAATGATGCTTTCATTCATGATCATTTTTTGACACCATTCACAGATGAAGTACCGGATAATGTTGGAGGGAAGGAGGCCTATTCACTCACTAATGGGTTCTTTTGATACCATCAAATTAATATCGCGCTAGAAGACAAGAGCAAGACGAACTTTGTAATAGAATGGGGATATTTCTAGTATATAGTAATGCCTTTTGGACTTAAGAATGCATTGGTGATTTTCTCGCACTTAGTCATTGTGACGTTCAAAGAGTTCATTCAAAAATCTTTGGAGGTATATTTTGATGATTGGACAACGTTTGGACTACTAAAGCACCATGTAGCTAGTTTGCGCTTGATGTTGGATACATGTCGAAGGTATCAGTTCACGCTAAACTTGAAAAAATGCTTATTTTGTGTCCCCTTCGAAATTTTGTTGGGTCATGTGGTGTGTAGACAAGGATTAATGATGGACCCTACTAAGATTGTGGTAATAGTTAATTTGGAGGTGGAAAGAAGTGTTAAACAGCTACGTGAAACATTGGGCCATACAGGATACTATCGAAAGTTCATCAAAATTTATGCTCAGATTACCACGCCTATGGAAAAGCTACTGAAAAAGGATGCTACATTCTATTGGGATGAAGAATATCAGCGAAGTCTGGATGTATTGAAGGAGAAAATGGTCACTGCAACAATCCTAGTCTTTCCGGATTTGAAGAAGGAATTTCATGTGCATGTGGATGCTTCATGTATTACCCTAGGAGCAGTGATGACATAGGCCATTGAAGGAGAATTAGATCACCCTATAGTGTTTGCGAGCAGGAAGTTGTTTAAGGCTGAAAATCATTAATCAACAATAGAGCGTGAAGCGTTGGTTATGGTGTATGTGCTCCAGAAGTTCAGACACTACCTGCTAGGCAGACATTTCAAGATGTACACAAACCATTCTACATTGAAATATCTAGTTAATAAGCCTGTGTTGGGGGGAAATCATGTAGATGGTTGCTATTGTTTCAAGAGTATGATTTCAAGTTGATTGTAATGCCAAGAAGGTTGAATGCAAGACAAGACCATCTGTCGCGCATTGAAATAGGAGAGGAGCCTACCAATTTGGAGGAAGGGCTGCCAGATGCACATCTCTTTATAGTGCACATAGCGGATAATCACTTTGCTGATATTATCCACCTTATGACTATAGGGATGGCTCCAAAGGGATACACTAGTCAATCGAAGAAGTAATTGGTGGTACGCGCGGCGAAATTTTCAGTTATTACAGGCCATTTGTATAAAATGGGATCAGCTGAAATACTTCGACATTATGTGCCTGATTTTGAGCTAAATAGTATCCTCTCTGAAGCTCATGGAGGAGTTGTTGGAAGGCATTATGCAAGAAGAGAAATAGTGCAGAATATTTTACTCGCAAAGCTGTGGTGGCTGACGCTGCATAAGGATTCTAAAGCATATTTCATGGAATGTGACGCGTTTCAAAGAATGGATAGACCATCATGGAGGGATGAGCTGCCTTTGAATCCACAGGTGTCATTGTAGCCTTTTGAGAAATGGGAAATTGATTTTGTAGGACCGATTCAGCTTCCAGGCAAGAAGACATGTGTGCGGTATATCATCACCGCGACCGAATATTTGACCAGGTGGGTAGAGGTACAACCTGTGAAAGATTGTATAGGGGCAACAACAACAAATTTTTTTATTTGAATATGTGTTGACCAGGTTTGTTTGCCATAATATTTTGATGAGCAATCACGATACACATTTCCTTAATGAAACGATTAGCACACTGACATAAGAGTTCTAGGTTTATCATCAGAAGAGTATGCCACACAATCCTCAAGCCAATGGAATGGTTGAAGATTTTATAAGATATTGGAGAATTCGTTGACAACAGTTTGCAACACACAGTGGAATGATTCGGATTTGCACGTACCACCAGTGTTATGGGCATAAAAAACTACCTGTAAGAAGCTTACTGGTTAGAAACCTTTTAGTTTGGTCTATGGTGTAGAAGTTGTGATGTCTATGGACTATTGTGCCTAGTCTACGTATAGCATCCTTCACAGGAATGGCGGACTGTGGAGCCCTAGAAGAAAGGCTCATGTAGCTAGCAGAGCTTCAGGAAGATAGATTTTTGGCTCGATTCCATCAGTAGGTTCCAAAGGAACGTGAAAAATCTTGGCACAATCAGCACATCAAATTGCACACCTTCAAGGTAAATGATTTGGTTTTATTATATGACAGTGAGTTTGATAAGTTTCCAGGAAAATTTCAGATGCATTGGTTGGGACCATATGTTATCAAAGAGATTACTGATGGTGGAGCAGCTCATCTCATGAAGTTGAATGGAGATACATTTCTAGGAAGGGTAAATGGAAACCGATTGAAGCCATACACCGGGGATCCAACCTAATGACTACATGGCGGTAACACAATTTTAGTGCTCCAGGTAGCTGCAAGGAGGCATGGGACTATAAAATACATTGCCTGGTTTGTAGAGCTACGTGACAGGGGGCCTGCATGAAACAGGATGGTGTCACAATACCAGAAGAAGCACAAAGAGTGTTGCGCTATAGGGGAGAGACCGTGCAACGCAGCCAGAGAGTAACCGTCATAGTCATTGTTCATGATTTGACTACCAGGAGACGGTTAAGAGGAGTAGGGGGTAGAATTTAATGTTGAATTTAAGAGTGAAATATTTGGAAATATATCGCCAATTCAAAATTTGTGGACGGATTTTTGAGGGGAATATTCGAATTTGAATTCGAATTCGCCTATAAATTACGCGTGGCCGTCTAATGAAAAAGACTTTGCATCCTTAGAATTTCAATGTTCAGGTGTCAATTTTTTATGAATCCTCATGTTTATGTTGATTTAGTCGTTTCTTCTATATTTCAAAATTTACTCAAGGAAACCCAACGGTTTATTCTTAGCACAATGTCTGGACCAGGAGAAACTGCTAGTACTAGGGGTGTTATCACTTCTAAGGGAGATGCTCCAAAGGTAATGAGTATGGAGGTTCTAGTTGCAGTGCTTACGACATTGAGGTCACGTAGGCTAAAGCCTATGCCAGTGAGGGAAGTCCCCAAACCTAATAAGGACAAAGAGAAGAAGCCCATACCAGTGTGTGAGTCATTGAGGAAGCATGCCGCTACACAGGCCCAGAGGAAGAAAAACTGGTCGCCAAGGAGAAGGGGAAAGTGGTGAATTCGAAGGCTAAAGAGGGCGCGAAGGATATAGACACCAAGGGGGTGGGTCTTATATCCAAGTTACCGGATTACATTCCTCCACGCAAGGGAAAATTGAAGGTCCCTAAGGACCCAGATGCAAGACAATTCCTCCTCAATACACCCTTGTTAGTGAAGAACCTTACTTTTGAAGGTATGCGCTTGGCGTGCATCCCACATTTGAAGCTCGATGACTGGGATTTTGTAGACCACGAGTGGTTCCCCCACCTTTCTACATATACCTATATGAAGAGGGTCTTTTACAAAGAATCTGGGGTCATTTCGTTGGAGCCTGTGGAATGGATTTATGGAGTGAACGAGTCGAGGCTTTTGAACCTGTTGTGGGTGCCCCACTACCGTCACTCCAATATCAACTTGATTCTCATTAAGAAGTTGTTATGCTTGGTGCATGATGGATTCTTATGGTTTTGGGCACCGATCCCTATCACCGATATGTTGATCCATTGGATCACATTGTTGCCACACTAAGGGTTGAATCTAACCAAGGAGTTTGGCGGAAAGACGAGCGAGCACAACCTCGCCGAAAAGATGAAGGACAAGTTCAAGCCTGTGAATAACCCGTGTGGGTACTCTATTACCTTGATCACTGACCCTGCAGTAAAGGTTGCCATGTAGATCCTTGCTGGCAAGGTTATGAAAAAATGTCACGTGGACGAGGTTCCTTTGCAAGTGGTTTCTTTGGCTGCACAGTGCGCGAAGGGCATCCAGTTCAATCTGGCACGCTACTTGTGTAGTCAGTTCCTCGCGAACTACCGAGAGGCGTAGGACAAGAGAAAAACATTCCACTATTAATGTTTTTTGCTCTCCATTTTGCTCGTCACTTGGGATCTACCGGAGGACAACCAGTTTCCTCCAATGGAGAAACATTTTCCAGAAGCTGCAAAGTTTGCATCTCTCTAGGCCACAAAATATGTTGCGTGGGTCACAAAGACAAAATTATTTTGGGTGTTGATGGAGGCGAGCATTCACATGGCCATAAACCAAAAGCTGTGATTGTCACCAACTGTTTTTGAACATATTTCAAGGTACGCGGAGTTCAAACCTGACTTCCACCACGTATACATCCAGGTGCAAAAGGATCTGCAGAAAATATGGTTCGACCTACCCTACCTCGCTACAGATAATGTTATTGAGGAGGTCATCAAGCATTGGCCGACAGATTGGCATTCTCCATCCGATCTAGTTACAGGGACTAGCAAGTCCATGAAGTAGAAGAAGGAAGCAGTCAAGCAGAAGGTTCAGTAGTTGGCTGAGAAACAGAGAAAAGAGGCCGAGGAGAAGGCCCGGGTGAATGCGGAGTGTGTCGCGAAGCAACATGCCAAACAAGAAGAACATGGCTCCGAGCAGAGTGATAAGTCTCCTTCGCCCCAAACAGAGGAGGAAGATTAGTTACAACAGGGAAGCGGTGGTCATAAGGTGTAGAGAACTCCCTTCCGAGTGAAGTGGTACAAGGAATAACAAAAGGAAGAGCCACGGAAGAAATCAAAAGCAAACAAGTTGTCACTGGACCCGATTACTCTAACAAACAACGACCTGGAAGAGATAGACAATAAGGTATGGCATACTACAGCAGAACTGTTACAATAGTTTGAGCAGTAGCAACAGCAGGCACTGAGCACCATCAAGAAGGATCTACGTGACCTACAGATTCAGATCACTAGAATCCAGGTAGGCGCAGGGCAGACCAGCATTGCATCAACAAGTTTGGAACTGGGGATCACTCAGGTAGCAGAGATGGTTCACTCATTGGACCTCAGAGAATTCACGCTACCAGATGGATCTTTGAGTGTGGAGGTGGCCAATGACAAGGCCATAGTGAGTTCTTTGAAGAAAAATGGTCTCAACCTGCACACGCTGTAGGAAGGTATGCTAGCAGAGTTTTGGGCACGGGAGAAGCGTGTGCTCAGCCTCATAAGTGAATATCAAGTAAACAACGAATGAATGTTCACTGAGAAGTCAAAGGCAATAAAGGCACTGAAGAAAATTTAGGGGCATAATGCCTAGCTTGCAGCTACGGTAGCAGAAGCCTACAAAATAGTACTTGAACTGCATATACCAGAGGAAGCACCATTGGAGGTGAATATCAGAAAGATGGCTACGGGTGTGTGCAATGCCAAGATAGAAGTAGCTAGAATTTAGTTTGAGCTAAACATGAATATTAATCAGTTGGAGTTGAAGTCACAACGTTCAACTCCACCAGAGGTAAGGGAACAATGCGAGGCCACTGTGAAGGATGGAGTTGCGACGGTGGATGCCACGATGGTAGACTACATCGCAATTTTTGAGAAGGCAATGGAGGTAGTCACGACTCTATAGGAATATCCCACCCTACAGGCCTTGAATACAGAAGCTCGTGAATACTTGCAACAGTATGATGAAGTAAGGGCAACGACATGCACCGTTGCTACAACAAAACAACTTGCCAAGCTACAGGAGGTGAAACGAGTGCTTACACAGGTGGAAGAAGTGTATAGGAAAGAGGCAATCCTCAAGGCTAGATTGGGGGCTTAGTTGGATGAGGCCTACATTGTCTCTACCAACATTCAGGAAAAATTGGTGAACTTGTAGAGTACACAGTAAAAAATCAAGGAGGACATTGCAGGACTGACAATAGAGCAGCTGGTGGAGCAGATCAAGCAAGCAGCCACACACAGTGTGGCTGAAGTAGTAGTGGCACAAGTAGAGTTGGGGAATCTTCACAATAAGATATTCGTGCCAGCTAAGTGACTTGAGCGTGAGTCATGATATTTGTGGTGGGGGGATGTTGGGAAGGGGTCCCCTAGGGTCAATTATGGGGAAAAGCCCAAGTTTTGATGTACAAAATGTAAAATCTCCAAAAAATTTGGTCACAGAGCACATAGATAGTTAAAGTGTCATAAAGAGTTTTACCCTTATTTTATGTAAGTTGAGTCAGCTTTTTGAGGATCTACACATGGTCCGCGGACCGTCGGATTGTATAAACAGGTGTGTCTTGGGATGTCTAAGGTAGGTGATGAAGTTTGGTCTATGAGAGAAGTCTAAAGAGTTAGCGAAGAACAGTAGAAAGAAAGGCTCTATAACTGTGTGCGTAGAGGCCTAGAGTAGAGTCCATAGGGGAGTGTGCAGACCCTTGACTCTGTAAGATTGAATTGATTATCAATCAAGAGATTATTATAGAAATCCTTTTGCTTCGCCTATTTAATTTTTTTTATGAATGAATGTGCTTTTATACTATGATGAATGATGGGTTTATGAAATAATATTGTATTGATGCACGAATTTACATGAATTTTATTGTTTTATGAACGTAATTTATGTTAACTTCTTACGTGAAGATTCCATTGTTGTATTTTGAAGTCATCGAACACTTAAGCTGATCTGAGTAATTATTGGGCTATAAATAATATTTGATGCGCGTAAGTAGTGGATTCACTTATTCAAGGTCTGCAAAAGACAGTCGTAGACCTTTGCGAAGGTCTAGAGGCTGATTAAAGGATGTTACATCGATAAGCCTTAAAGGCTTATCAATCTGCACGAAGGTAGATTTAGGGCATAAAATGACATTACACTAATCTCTGTGTGTAGAAACGTTGTTCCAACATCCCCCCATATTGATTTGGGTGAGACTTTGGTCTGCGCTCTATGGATTGATGTCGAAAGGGCCAGTAGTGTATGGATTTGTTTGGTGAAACTAACTCTAAACCTAGGTTAGGACCCACTAAGTCAACAGGACTGGCGAGCCAAAAAAAGCAAGTGATTCATCCCTAGAAGCAGAACTTACACTTGATCTCGACATAGTGTAGTTTCCAGAGGGATCCCTATGTGTCGATTTAGGATAAGAAAGGACACACCTATTACATATGAAGGACTTGAGTCTGAACCTATCCACACTTCCTATTCAAACTCTACATGAGCTACACCAAGGGGTGTTAGAAGAGATTTGAATCAAGGAACAATGCACACCATGAATCATGAACGAGGTAAAAACAAATAATCCACAGACATTTGAGGAAAAGGCACAGGCCCTCAAGTTAAATGAGGAGGTCATGGTGCGAAGTTAGTAGCTGGAGGCTACTATTGCACATGCCTATTGTGAGATCCACAAGCTCCATATTAAGTTAGAAGCTAGCTGCTGTAGTAAGGGAGTCACAGGCAGAAATCTATAAGGTTAGGTTTGAGTTGCAGCTGCAAATCTCGGAGCTACAACTTAAGTTGCATCCCACAACCCCTCCAGAAGGTAGAGATCATCGCGGAGCTGCTATTAAGGAAGTGATGGCCACCTTGGAAGCAACATTCAAGGGCTTCACTTAGTTATTTGAATAGGCCATGGAACTGTGGACCTCACTACAAGAGGATCCAACTCTATAGAAGATTGAAGGGGACATCAGAGAGAAGAAGAGACAATTCTATGAAATGATGTCGACAATGCAAACCTTAGCACCCATGCAAAGGTTCACTAGGTTATAGGAAGGCAAGCTCATCCAGAGTGAAATTGATGAGCTGCATCACAAGGAAGCCATCATATCTTTAAGGACGCAACCTTGGATGGATGAGTCCAGTCAATTGGCATTGTCAGTAGAGGGAAAGTTGAAGGCCATGTAGTAAATGTAGAGAACAATGGGCTTTGTAGTCGAAGGCCCAACGATAAAGAAATGGGTTGAAGAAGTTTTTTAGGTCGTTACACAAGGGATAGAAAACTTGCAAGTTTTTCAGATTGAATTCATTGCGCTGTAGGTGAAGATTGAGGTGCCACCAACTGAGTGACTCGAGAATGATTCATGACTTTATGTTAAGGGCCTATTGGGACAAGGTCCCCTAGGGTCAATTTTTTAATCATTTTTGTTAATTATGTAAAGTCTCCACATTTTTAGGAGAGGAGCAAGAAGGTCATAGGAGTCAAAGGGGCTTTAGGAAGGTCAAATACCCTTAGTTTTTTAGAATTTAATATGTTTTGTGACTTGGCCATCATTCACAAACCATGGTATTGTAATGAAAGAAGCTATATAAAGGAGTCATAACGAGTCAAAGGAAGTAATTTAATCATTGAAGATCTATGTATGGGCAAGTGATCTAAAATTTTGTTTTATGTACTTAGGAAAAGGGGAAGGCTCATGCAACTATGTGTGTGGAGACCTTGGTAACTCCGCAACTAAGTGCGCAGGGAATAAAGAGTCTATAACAGAAGGATTGATCATAATAAAGACTATTTTGGAGCCATATCTGTGTATCTACGACTTTCTATTTATTTATGATTTTTTTTTTATTCACTCTATTTTCTGTAATTATCTTTAGAAACACTTAATTAATGCATGAAAGTAGTAGATCTTTAATTTACTTGATGATATAGATGTTTAAAGCAATTGGCGCAGAGTTAGAATTTGTTAGTTGTAAGTTATCTTAATTTCCACAATTCAAGGGTGTTGAGGGACAAAGTCCCCTAGGGTCTTGGGTCAATACCCTAAAAAAGTGGGGGTTATCTACAATAAAAAACAAGCACGCCACACAACCATGATACTAATATAAGAAAACTACGCGAAGAGAGGTGCACCTGGGGGTCCTTCGTTCATGTAGATCCAGCCATGGTCCAAACCCTCCTGGAGTTCCTTTCGATCCTTCAAATTGCAAAATAACCAACTCAAAGAAGCATAGCAGTATATGGACCAAGCATCATACAAAAATCAACTTCATATCATATTGAAAGGTAGTTAGTTATATAATTGAAACAACTATTCATATGCAAATCATAACATTAACATCATAAGCATAAAGAAGATTAATCTCAAGAACAAGACAAGTGTTTCTTTATTGCAGATAGCTAAAGTAAAACAAGGAATGATATTGCCTGAATCTTCCTCTCCTGGGCTCCAAGCAGAGCCGTCCTCCGGATTCGTCCAATCCCAAGTTTTCAAAAGGCTCCTTCCATAATCACACAAGGATATCTCAACCAATGAAAGGACATCCTAACTCAAGGAAACAAGGATTTCCTGTAATGGGGGAAGTGCTGGAAACACAAGGATCTTCAGACCAGATTAGGGATAATCTCAACAGGGTGATTTTTCTCTCTATTCTCTCCTCCCTTAGGCCTTCCCATTGAAGCCTTTTTATACTTCTCCCGAAGTAGTTTTTTAGTTGGGAATTTGTTGGGAACAGTTGGGCCATGGGCACTAATAGGTAATCAACAGGTAAAACCCGTGATCTCCACCCGAAATTAAGGAGATTTAATTTTTAAAGTGTTTTAAGACATATACATGGGTTGGGTATATAGACCCGCATACACACACATTTAGCTTAGGGCAATGTCACGTATAGGGAGTAAAACATTATTTTTAAGTATTTGGACCAGGTCTGGAAGGAGGGGTTTCCCTAGGCCATGAGTGCAACATCACAAACATTAAGCGTGAGGTTTGGAGCTATAATAGATTCCCCCTAATATATGAGGTCAGAAGGGGTACATGATGGCCAAAATGTATTAAGTACATGGAAAAGAAACCTGTTAAAAACTGAGAAGGGCTTCACCAGAGTTTAGTCTGCCAAGCCACAAAAGGAGATCAGAAAGAAACATTGTCTGAGGCGGACATACCCATGCTTAGAGAAAGTAAAGCATGTCCGCATATCAAGTACAAGCAGATCCACTAAATATACAAGTATAGAAGACTAGAAAATACATAATGGATCATCTGATCACGATAGAAAAAGTACATGTTTGAATATCACATATAAGAATGTCAATGACGCTGAAGGATGAATCTGATCATTGATATCAAAGACTGATCCCAAAAGTACCAAATTAACATAATGGAGTAAGATGGCACTACACTGCAAACTCAGGTGCCAGCATATAGAATTTCGCCATAAATGACTGCAACATATAAAGTGGAGTGGTATCAACTAGCAGCAACAGGAGAAACTGTCATGTGAACCAATGAATGCTGATGCAACCCGAGGTCCTCACCGACTGCCACAGTACATTTCTTCACCATGGGAATAAATTATCTGAAGTCAACCATGTGAGAAATCATTTGATTATCGGTCATTGATGTATACTATTAACAAACACGAGACTACTCACCAATAATGATAATGAGCGTCAAGGTACCCAGTACAATCTAACAAGTGTGAATAAATGAGCTGGAGTCAAACACCTGTAAGAATCTATCAATCAAGAGACAATG
>APFE031315061.1:0-21478 GCA_000404065.3 Pinus taeda | reverse complement strand
CCCTTTCAAATGTCGCCATAGGAAAGAATGGCCTGAATTGATCTCAAAGCCAATGGGCTTATACTACCAATATAAATTTCCATCAAATAAATCATCTAAACTCCATTATAGTTGGTTTGACATTAGAGTAGGCTCAAAAAGTATAATAAAAAGGCTAGACAAAGCTATGAAGTTGAAGAAAAATTCCTCCTTCCATTATGAAGGGGACAAGTCAATACAAGTACTAGGGGAGCCCACCCTCTCTAATCATCAACCCATCATACCCTCCATATCTTGAGTATAGCTTTCAAAACTAGCTTGATCTGAACCAAAATCATTCAAATCGACTAGTTATATTGGGCGTCATATTGAATCAACCAATGGACTATATGGAGGACCCGTTTGTACCAATTAGGTACCAAACCGTCGATCCGAACCAAAAACAGTGAAATTGCCCTGTTGAACTGGGTGCGATATTGAATTAACCAACTAACCATATGGAGCATCGATTTGTAATAATTAGGTATCAAATGGGTTGGTTTGTACCGAACTAGCGGGTTTGGTACCTAATCGGTACAAACCAACCCTAACTGACCAATCAAATCTCACACACACAAGGGAGGTCTAGGACTTGGTGGCGGTTTTTGAGGTGGTTTTGGAGGAAACATGGAGTTGTATCCCTCCCAAAACAGCCCCCTTGGCTCTAAAACTAACCCTCTCCTTCTAAAACCCTAAAACTAAACAAAAAACCTCACTCAACCCTAGCAATGTTGGAAATCAATGGTAGTGTTAAATTCTTAAATTAAATTCTTTAACATTACCATTAATTCTTCAAGATGTTTGAGAGTGGTTCCAACCTTATCAAACTTCATATGGAGAAAGTAGAACTGCATATCCCACTCAAAATTCAACAGACTTAACAATTTTCAAGATTTTAAGATTCGTCAGATTGCTACATTTTCGTTGATGTAAGAGGGTACGGAATTGGTATTTAATCAAGAACATGAAACCCTTTATGTACCTTGATGTTGGTGATATTAATTGTTGAGCTCATCTACCATGGCCTTAACAAAAATGTACCCTTCACTCAAGTGAACGATTGGTTAGGCATGTTAAGTTTTTTCTACCATATTATAAGGTCTAGGAAACAAAGGAGTCTAGAGACGTTGAGCCACGTGATGTTTATTTAGCTCTTGTTGATGATCCCATTTCTAGTAGTGGTGATGAGTTTGAGTAGTGATCGTGTTGTTCAATGGTTTGTAGTAGGCTAGTGGCCCAATGCTTGAAGCATGGTTTTGGACTTTAGAGGCCATTTAGAGCATCATTGATTATGTATTTTGTCACTGATATGTACTGCACTCAATGCCATTTTGATATATTCACCCTCGCATGGTATATAGATGAGCAAACTTTGCATATTTTGTCTCTACTGGTTTGGAATATTAATAGTATATTTTTCATTAAATATTAAGTATTTTATGTTTTTTTTTTTTTTTTTAAATCGGTTCATTGAATCCAGTTCCATCTGGTTCTTGTTCAAAACGCAGCTTGATAGGTGGCTGATTAGAAGATCGATTCCAGTTTTTAAAACTATGCTCTCGGGGTGCTGCTAAGATGAGACTACCAAAATCAAGATATTTGCTTAATATTTCCCACCTTCAACACCCACCTGACATGCAATTCATTAAATGAATTTGGACCCTGTTGCACAATCTATGAAGAAATAAAGGGATTAAATGGTGTAATCGTGTTATAGGCTAAGTCGCTGCATTCATGTGTGGGTTTGGCCTTGCAACCCTCGAGTGTTTGCACAACACCTACCAAGGGAAAATTTAAAGAATTGTCTCTCTTTCAATTTACATCATATGATGAAGCCATCTAAGGGAGAATTGCCAAGATCACAAAATTTTTTTGGAAAATGAACAAGATCTATTAAGCCCAAGGAACTCCAATCCAAGCTTTGGTGCATTTGTTCGGAACAGTGGACCAGCACACTAAGACCTAGAGAAATGGATACTAATGAAAATGCTCATAGAAGCAATAGCAGAAACAAAACAACAGTAATAATTGTATCAGCAACAATAGATTCCATACAACAGAAAATTCCAGCAAGCGACCAGCAGTATATATTATAGCAGGTCTATATCACCAACCGAGGAGAACTACAGTAGTGGCTAGTAACAACACTTGACTGTTCACAAACCCTCAGCAGGACCTTCCCTCTGTCGTCACCTTAGGTAGAGCCCTCAGATTATGGTCACTAAGTTAACCAACTACAACAATATTACCTGGGGGGACAATCGTAAATCAGACGTACACGCAAGGGCAGAGCGACAAAGCTCAATCCCTTGAAAGATCCTCAACGTGGTTAATCGGAGGTTTACTTTCAAGTGACCCCAAGTACCTTTCGGCACCATTGTAATACATGCAAATCTCTCTATCATAGCCAATGAAGTGGGTACGGTCACTTCACCAGGTCTGACATGATCTCGTGCGTAACTCATGTATAAGAAGATCTTCCCAGAAAAAAAAACTGAAATAATTGGATTTCTCTCCGTAACTCAAGATTCTATTATTTGTTTGTAGATTTGGAAAGTTTACTTCCTTCCCTATTCCAAAGCGCTACAACCTAATCTATTGTAGGCGGAAAGAGCCCTAAAAATAATAAAAATTGTAGATTAATTTTATTAACATTGTGTTATTAAGTTGTTATTTACTCAAAGGGTTAATGGACATGAAACTGATGGTATTATGACTTGACTCAGAAACTGTACTACGAAGTTGGGATGGCAAGTCAGGCCAAATCCAAGACAGAACCGGTGTTGCCCTTGGCCCCAAAAGTCTCTTCCAGACCACTTGCAATAAAACACTTCCCACAAAGACTGCCATTATAAAGCCTAAAAACATCTTTATAACAGAAACCCCCACCTTTTTTGCTAATTAGACTGACAGACAAAATTAAAGTAATTAACAGTCTCGGAGAAGGAGCGACGAGAGGAGCGGAGGGCGGACTCGGGCGTTACGCGGCTAGGGTTTCCTGGGTCGCGAGTTCTCAGCTGACAGTCCCGTGACTGCTCCTGCTGCAGCAGCCTGCCTTGGTCTGAGCGGTGGTCAGCGTTCCCCGGTGGGCAGGTAAGTCAGGGTCCTTGAGTATTCTCCCAACTTGTCTTTGTTTTGTCCACTTGTTGCCGGCCTGAGTGGAATGGGAGATCCAAGGGGGGGGGGAGAGACCCCCTCCTTCCGTAATGTAGTAATAGGAGAAACAAGTTCAGGCGGAGATCCCCAGGCCGGAAAGGAAACCCAGTTCCCAGTGATGGGTAACCTATGGCAGAAAAAGATGCGAGGAAAATGCCTTCCTAGGTCTCAAAAACAGCCAAGGTATGTTGTTCCTAACAACAAACTGGAGGATTATAGCTGTTACATGCGTGATCATGCCATAATATGTCGCTTTGTTGGGTATTGGCCTACTGAGCGGGAGCTCTACAGGTGGATTGATCAACGGTGGAAACCCAGAGGCCAGGTTGATCTCAAATTAGGAGCCCAAGGTTTCTTTACTGCAATCTTTTCCAACCTGGAAGACAAAAATAGGATCTTCGAGGAGGGACCGTATTTCTTAAACAATGCTGGATTGTTCATGAAATTCTGGGAAGAGAGGTACAACCCAGAAAAGGAAACTATGATGGATGCTCCGGTCTGGGTTAGATTATTTGGGCTCCCTGACGAGTTCTGGGACCCTGAAATCTTGGAGGGGATTGGCAACACGATAGGGAGCTTTGTCAAAACTGCTGAGATCACAAAAAGAGGTAAGTATAATGCTTACGCGAGGATCTGTGTCTACATAAATCTGGTAGAGCCTCTCCCAGACAATGTTGAGGTCGAGTATCATGATTCAGTCTGGAAACAGCCAATTGACTATGAACATATTCCCTTTCGCTGCCGTATATGCCATGAATATGGCCACCTTTATAGGCAATGCCCTCTGAACAAGGACGAAGAGACTAAGAAGAATCAGGCAACTCATCACCAAAATACGGTAAAGAAGGATGATTCGGAAAGAGGCTTCCAACAGGTAGTAAGGAAGCGAAAACAGAACAAGGAAGGACCGAAAGTCCAAACTCTGAAGAAGTCCAGTCAAAAAAGCAATCAAAACCCTTTTGAGGCACTGCAAAATGAAAAAGAAGACTACGAAGTAAATTTGGAAGATGATGAAGATCCGGAGAATTCACCCATGGATATCTCAGGGGAGGAAAAAGGAAAAGACCTAAAAAACTCAGGCAAAGAAACACTGGAGGAAAAGGAATCAGAAACAGAACAGGTATCTAGGATGGAAGTGGAAAACCCAATAGAAAATGAAGCTGAAGAGGAAAAAATCATGAGAAAGCTACTCCAAGAATGGAAATACCTAGATCACAGATTCATCCCCGAAAAACAAAAACAATTGTATAAAGAAGCTTTTCAGAAATACAAAGAGAAAAAAGGAGAGCCCCCAGACAGACCAAATACAAATGAAAATGAGCAGGACAGTGAAGATAAAGGATTGGGCAATTCTGGTAAAATTAACAGGAAACGAGGCCGGAAAACAATGAGCGAGACGATCCAGACAGTGGGAGAGGTTTTGATAAACTCAGGTAAAGTGATACCTCTGTCGGAGGTATTTTTCCCCTCTTACAAAAAGTTTTAAATGATAGTCATCAGTTGGAATATTAGAGGCCTGAATAGCAGAGGTAAACAGAGACATATAAAGGAGAAACTGAAAAAGGAAAAGCCTAGTATTATGATCTTACAGGAAACAAAAATCCTGGTAACACAGTTAGAAGAAATTGTAGATAAAAGTAACCTTCCATATCAAGTGATGGGGCAAGATGCAATAGGAGCAGCTGGAGGTATTGCACTCTTGTGGAACCCCAATGAAATTATTTTAGATAACTGGTCCTGTATGAATGGATCTATTACTGGCCTAGGTAGGATAGTGGGCTCTACTCAGCAGGTGATTATTACAGGAGTTTACGGCCCCCCCTCCCTGGGGAGAAGGGAACAGTTCATAAACAGCCTCAGAACTATCCACAGACTATATCCAGAAGCGGCCTGGATCATCGGTGGAGACTTCAACCTGATCCGATCCTTGGACGAGAAAAAAGGAGGACTTAGAAAGAGAGACCACTTCATGGATAGCTTCAATGATGTGATCGAAGAACTCAGGCTTGTGGATATTCAAAGTATCAATGGAGTCTACACATGGAACAATAGACGGGGTGGCAAAAACCAAATAGCTTCCAGACTGGATAGATTCCTAGTGTCGGAAGCCATTATGAAGTTGGACGTTTTTGTGGAAGCTAAGATCCTACCATCTTTAGGATCTGACCACTGGCCGATACGTTTAGAAATTGATATTAAGAGAATCCAGGGAAAAAGGCCTTTCAGATTGGAAGCCTTCTGGCTAAGGGACCCTGACTTCATTAAGAAAGTTGAGGAATGGTGGGGAAATTGCACTAGTAAAGGCAGAAACAGGATGCATACGTTCCAACTGAAATTGAAATCGCTGAAATCCCAAATCAAAAGATGGAACAAAGAGGTCTTTGGCAATATCCTGGAAGACAAACAAAAACTAGAAAAAGAAATGGAGGATATTCAACAGAAGATAATATTAGAAGGAAGAACAGAAGAAAGCGTCAACAAGGAAGGAATCATTCTTGGCCGTTTAGAAGAACGAAGGAAACAAGAAGAGATCCTTTGGCGCCAAAAATCTAGAATAAAATGGCTAAAGGAAGGGGAAAGAAACACTAAATTCTTCCATCAAGCTATGATCAAACATAGGCAAGGAAACAGGATCCTATCAATTAAAAATAAGAATGGAGAGAGAGTAGTTGAGCAGAATGAAATTGAACAAGTCCTGTTGGATTACCACAAGGAGACCCTGACAGAACCCCAAGTTGATAGAACAAGAGCTATTCAGGAGATTTGTTCAGCTATCCCCCGCTTGGTATCTGAGGATCAAAACAAAGCTCTCATGAGGGCGGTTACCATAGAGGAGCTGGAGGAAGTTGTGAAATCTATGAAAAAGGGGACTGCTCCGGGTCCGGACGGCTTCACGGTGGATTTCTTCCAAGCGGGCTGGCACTTCCTGGGACCAGACATTCTAGACTTAGTGGAGGAATCAAGGATTAATCAAAAGGTATGGCCTGCTCTCAATTCTACCTTTTTTGCTCTCATACCTAAAGGTAATAACCGTGAAGAGGCTAGTGGCTTCAGACCTATAGCCTTGTGTAATGTTATTTATAAAATGATCACCTCTCTGATTGCCAAAAGACTAAAGCCTCTCCTGGGTAATTTAATCTCGGCCGAACAAACTGGGTTTGTCGAAGGCAGGCAGATTCTTGACGGTCTTGTTGTTACCCAGGAGGTTATACACTCCCTAAAAGTCAAAAAACAAAAAGGAATGATGATCAAATTGGACTTATCGAAAGCCTATGATAGATTAAATTGGAAATATTTGGAAACTGTCCTGGAACGATTTGGTTTCCACCATCGGTGGATTGCCTGGATCCATAACCTGATCTCCTCCCCTCACTTCTCTGTTCTGATTAATGGTTGCCCCTCTAAAACTTTCAATGCCTCTAGAGGTATTAGACAGGGAGACCCATTATCCCCCTTTTTATTTATTCTTGCTGCTGAGGGCCTTGGTCGCTTCATCAAACAAGAACAATCAGGCAACAGAATTAAAGGTCTGAAGATTTGGGGAAACAATTTACCCTTAACCCATCAACAATTTGTGGATGACATAATGTTGTTTGGGGAACCAACGGTTAGAGAAGTCCGTCAATTCAGAAGGATCCTGGACCTGTTTGCTGAAGCTGCTGGGTTAGAAATCAACAAAGATAAATCTTGTATCTTTATATTCAACACAATTGACCAGATCAAATCCCACTTAATCAGAATTCTGGGATTCAAAAAAGGGGATTTACCTACCAAATATCTGGGCAATATCCTGGACTATACCTCTAGGAGAATGAAAAATTGGCAAGGAGTGCTGGACAAACTTAACAACAAGGTGGCAAATTGGGCCTTCAGAGTTCTGAATATTGCTGGCAGAATTGTTCTGGCTAAGTCGGTTCTTCAAGCCATCCCTATATACCCTCTCTCGATTATGGCTGCTCCGCTGGGAGTTTGCGCTAAAATCAGAGAAATCATCCGAAAATTCATATGGAGCGGATCCGATCAGAAGAAAAAATGGGCCTTGGTCTCGTGGAGCCAACTAACTGAAAGAAAGGAAAAAGGTGGGTTAGGCTTAAGGGATCCTGAAACTCTTAACAAGGTCCTGGGTGCCAAGCTGTGGTGGAGATGGCTTAGTGGCGGAAATGATCTCTGGAAAGCCATATGGAGGACTAAATATGGCATGCCTGTATCTCAGGTTGATATCCTAAAAATTCAGGAGATCCCCAAAGGCTCGGCCATTTGGGAATTAGCCTCTCAAAACCGGGATCTGATTAGCAAACATACCTTCTGGGAAATCCAGGGTGGAGCTGAAGCCAACTTCTGGGGTGATCGATGGCAACAACGCGAAAGCTTGAATAGTATCCAGAACTTCACCCAGATCCGTGACAGAATGGAAGAGAACAGAATTAAAGTAAAGGATTATTGGAAAGGTAATGACATATCGGAGGGATGGAGAGTCTGGGAAGATCCGACTGCATGGGCTCGGGAGCTCTCTCCAGAGCTTCAAGAGGGGTACAGGAAAGAAATGGGAACTAGAAGAATTAGAGTTCGTCGGGGGAAAGACATCCTCCGCTGGGGGAATTCTATGAAGGGGACCTTCACTACTAAGGAGGCCTATTACCTATTGGTCTCACAGGACAGAGGGGATGGTAATATCAATTGGAATACAATATGGGAGGCTAACTGGTGGCCAAAGGTGACAATCTTTATGTGGCTGGCAACTAAAAACAAAATCTTAACCTGGGATCGCATACAGAAAAAAGGATTTATTGGCCCATCTCGCTGCTCTCTGTGCAACACTGATTCGGAAACTAGAGACCACCTGTTTTTCAGCTGTCCCTTCTCAGGGAAACTCTGGCTGCTTGCCACTCGAATGTTTAAAAAACCAGAAATTATCAGTAAGGAATTCAATGATTTAATTTTTAACTGGAATAAGGAACCCTTCGGTTGCCGGGTGATCCAGAGGGCCTGGAATCTTTCCGCCCCCTTCATACTCTGGTTGACATGGAAAGAACGCAACAGAAGGATATTCCAAAATTCCGCCAAAAGTCCGAAGGTAATCTGGGCTCGGGTGTCTGAGAGTATAAGGGAGACCATCTTAGTTAGTAAATGGGCAGATGATGACTGGAAGGCAAATCCGGAGGAGCAAGAAATACTGAATAAACTAAATCTCAAGCCTGAAATGGTCCACTTCAAAGGCCCAACTAGCCAGGTTATGCGACCTCAAAGTCCGGAAGTGTTTAGATATCCCAGAGACCAGTTTGTTAAGCTCAATTTTGACGGGGCCTCGAAAGGGAACCCGGGTGACGCTGGCTTCGGAGGGGTATTCAGGGATAGCAATAGAGGTGTCAGATGGATTTATGCTGAATGGGGAGGCCAGATGACCAATAATGAGGCTGAGTTCTGGGCTCTTCACCATGGCCTACAGATAGCCGTCAGGAATGGTTACTCCAAATTAGAAATTACTGGAGACTCGCAACTGGCGGTGGACATTCTGCGGAGGCTTAATAATGGGCAGGGATGGGAGAAGGTGGCAAAGAGCTGGCGAACTGCCGGAATAGTTAAAGATATCGCGGAGCTTCTCAAACGTTTCGACTACATAATTATTAGTCATGTCCGCAGAAAAGGGAATCAAGTCGCGGATTGGTTGGCTAATTGGGGCTGCAGAGGACGGGACACCAAAATCGACAGCCAATGGAGGGCAGTGGAAGGAAATGAAGAGTGGAAGGCGCTGGCGGACCTTATCATGGCCGATCATGAAAAACACCTCCATGCTAATACACGGATCAGTGAGCTGGCCTAGAAGGGGTCGATGGAGTTTTCGGTTGAACAATATGGGGATATCGGGACCTGTTGTGGTCATCATCACGGCACCCAGGTTGATAATCCAAATCCTTGTTGGCAGCACAATGACGGCGGGCGAAGAGGCTAAGCAGAAGTACAAACACGATCATGTAATTAATGTCAGAACTAAGAAAGGCGATGGAGGCGGTGCACCTGACAACACTGCTACGAGGAGTAATAAGGATATGATGGCTGAGAGTAGAGACCTGACGGCGATCTACTGGCTCCTCTTGGAAACCGATCCAATTCGTACCCTCGATGAAAGGCAATTGCATTATAACTTTGATAGGAAGACGGTTCTGGCACTCTGCGAGGTCTTAAGGTGGAGAAATTCGGAGGCTCCCACTGCAAGTAGCCAGAACACTGTTACAATTGTGAATAGACAGAGAAATCTTCGGGCCAGACCTCCGGACGGTATGGAGACCCGAGGTAAATTGAAACAAGCTGATTCTCGTCGGCAGGCGAAGGACGATAACAGGAGCCAAGATGGCCGCATCTTTATGCAGGAAGACCCGCCTTTCACTGTGTGGGAGATTGAGGATAATTCTGAGGAGGACAGGGTCCCGGATTCGACGGGGGTCGGTGAGCGCCATCTCAAAACGGTCATGGCGGATGGGCAAGTGCAGAAACAAACGGACCAACGTAAGTGTCGGGAATCGAAAACTCGCCACAATGGCATTAGAAGATGCTGCTCTTCGCTTTAGGAGGGGGAGGAGACCCCGAAGGATGCCATGGGTTATCGTGGTAGGAGCAGTCGCAGGAGCCCCCAAAAGACCCCAATCGACAAGTCTAAGCAGCAGGCTAAGACTGCTCTGCCTAAACATCAGAAGACGGGGTGTCGCCGCTCTGACAGAAGGAAGCACAGCAGCCCCTCTGACAATGAAGGTACCCAACCGGGTAAGCGGGGCAAAAGGCAGAAGGAACCGGTGAAGGAGGAAGGTGAGTCCTCCAGGCGCTCGGGCAAAGGAAGAAAGCCCAACGAAACCGTCAGTCGTCGCATCCGTCGGGCTGAGCAAGCTTTTATCCATCACTCTCACCCGGGTGTGCGCAGAATTATGGACTTCCTTGAGGAGGAAGCTTTGCAGAACAATTCGGATGAGGAAATGGGTGACCTGGAATTTCTCCTCCACGATCCTGGGCATACCCGTGGTCGGATGTCCCTGATTAAACATTCTCTGCATATTTACTGGGTTATGAAGGGGCTTCTTGCCAAAGCCATGGAACATGTGGCCAAAGAAATGGTGGAGCTGGCTCTTGGGGACCAAAAGATTCGCAGGGAGCTTAGTTATCTGCGTATTGCTATGACCAAGCAGGAAGAACAGTTGGACGCCATCCAGAAGATGCTGAACAGAGACCCCCCTGAACCAGAGGAAGCTGCCAACAAGCAGAACGCTGGAGACAATGACTAAGTTGCTCTTATGATAAACTTTTGCTTCTGGTTTTTTGGTTCTAATTCTGTTTATATGCAAGATAGGAACAATCAGGACATTCAGAACGATGTTTCTAGCGGTAGTTATAAGAAGTTTCAAGACTGTATTGCTCTTATAGCCATGTCTGCTAGGATGAAAACTTTTTACTTTTGGATTGCTATTAAAAACTTCCGATGGTGTTATGTCCCGGTTTCCCCTCGTGGGCGGGCTTATGCTATCCTTTTTGATATTTTGTAAAGCCTGATTGTTTTCAGTAATAGAATGCGCACCACCTTAGTTTACAAAAAAAAAAAAAGAGAATACTATAACTCTTAAATTAGGAAGTCCATATATTCAAGTTAGAGGGGCTTGAAGAGTAAGATGAAGAAAGAAACAACTTTGGTGCATTGAGAAAAGTCACACCCAGATAAGGGAAAAAACAACCCATAAAGAAATTAGGGAACATAATTGACCTGGAGGTACAAATAGGAGGAGAACAATAAAATCGACAATCAATAGATATGTGAATGAATATATTGAGGCATTAAAATAGAAATACCATACAAGAAAGTCATTAATGTTATAGCGGGGTATAAATGAAATCTCAAGGGAAATGCCCAAACAAACTTAACCACAATTGTTGGAGAAGGAAAGGACATTTAGAAGCTTATCTCAAAAGGAGGGAAGTGTTATAACTCTATTTGGCATGTTGGACCAAGAAAGATGTAATGAACCAAAGTACACTATTGTGTTAGATGAATTTTCTAAAAAAGGAGATTTTTTTCAAAAGGACATGAAGATCACACTTTTTCCTAAGAAAAGTGTAGTTGACCATGGCTTTCTCAAAGATAATACATGGTTGTTCTTAGGTTTCCCAAATAAAACCCATGATTTCCCCTTAAAGCTTCAAAAAATAGAAATTCATGAGCAAAGCTAAAAGCTCATGTGGAAGTTGTGCATGGCTTACGTATGCATGACATGCATACCATCAAGCCTTGTTATCATATCCTCATGAATCTATTGTAGAACTTAGGATGTAGATTCAAAATTGCTCATGAATTTACTAAATCACAATAATCGAAGCTACTCTACTACTCTGCAGACATTAATTCACAATCTAGAACACAAATCATAGACATGCAAAAGGAAACATCACAAATGCACATAGATTTATCCAGGGGAAAGCAACTGCTCAAACCCCCTTCGTATTTGTATTGCATTAATCAGAGAATAGAGATGAATACATATGCTTGCTCAAGCCTAAGCACAATCTACAAGTGTATAGTCTATTTCTCTGCCTGACTGACTCTAGCCAACACTTAGCCAATTTTCAATCCCTCTAAACTCTTATGTCCCCGCGTTGTTCTTTGAGGAATTAGGCCCTTATTAATTAGGAAATTCCCTCAATTGGATTGCACAATTCCTCTAGGATCATCCTCTGACTGCATGCACCACTTGTACACTTCATAATAGTCTACAATTGATAATACACTGCCTTGAAATCTCCATCTTAACTAGGTAACTTGAATTGTTTGCATGCATGAGCTAATTTAGGTTGATTGATCAGTTATCTCGATGATCACTAAGTGTGGTTTAAGTTACACTTCCACAACTTGACCTCCACTAGCTCCTCCAACAGTTAGAACTAGTTGAACTGACCATAACTCAACTTAACTGAATTAAATTTCTACAACTGAAATTAACTCAACCTAGGCTCCTAAAATTTAGGAATCATTGCACACAACTAAACTTCATGCCCCTAACTCGAATTGACTAAGTTAGACTCCTATTTTTTAGGAATCAACTCAAGCAAGCTGAAACTCAATTCATTAACTCGGATTGAGTGTTCTTAACTGAGTGACAAGAGCCATGTCACCTCAGTTAACTCCTCCAAGTTGTTTGTTGATGTGGAATTTTAAA
Source organism: Pinus taeda (assembly GCA_000404065.3). NCBI lineage: Eukaryota > Viridiplantae > Streptophyta > Pinopsida > Pinales > Pinaceae > Pinus > Pinus taeda. Next base: position 9,113 of record APFE031315061.1, on the reverse strand, counting down.
TTTCCTCAATTTGATTAAGGAAAAATTAAAATTGAGACTTTCTTGTTGCATTTTCAACACTCCCGCTCAGCAAGAAATGGATTATCAACCACCCTTATCCTGCATCTGTGGAATGTATTGCATGCAACACCTCTCATTGTTGTTGTTTCTACTGCAACTGAGAAGCATCCCAAAAAAAGTTGAATCAATTGTGTTTGCAATTGTCTACTGGGAACATTGTGTTGTTGTTGAGTCTGTATCTGAGCCTTCTTCTCTACTATCAACACTCCTTTGCACTCCTTAGTATCTGACTGACATTGATCCTCTTGCTACTAAATATTGTTGGCCCTTGTAGAAAGGTAATGATCCATGAGGAGAATGCCTCAATGGACCCTACCCAAATTTCTGCAACTCTTCGACTAAGGATCTACATCGCTCCACCTCACTCCTGGAGGTATAGCTACATGTGCTCCTTCTGTCCACTTGGCTCAAATTGTTCTCTTACTATAGGTCTTTGCTTTAGTGGATGTCTCCACCCTTCCTCCTCTCTACCTATCCATTTGTGGTTGCTCCACAATTTCCTGAGGCTCCTTTTAAGGTTGCATGTTGAGATGTCTAACATGCTCCCTCTCAACCACCATATCTCCATTCTTTGCCTTGATCCTCAAGGCTTTGCATGCATCTTCTAGCTCAAGTGCATACAAGTTCTTGACTCGAGCACCGATCTGTTTCACCTACCTCGTGGTTATGTGTCTAAGGAATGTTTTGCCTTTGCCAAAGATCACATCGTAACCACAGTCTTCCAAAATTGCAATAGAGATGAGATTTTTCTTTAGTCCTAGAACAAACATGACATCCTTGAGTCTGAGAGGGGATCCTAACTCCCTCTAAAAGGTGAATGTACCAATCTTGGTTGCATTGTACCTTCCGTTGTCTCCAAACTCAATGTTCATCTGGAGATCTTTCTCCTCCAAGTCATTGAAAAAATCTTTATTCCTCGCCATGTGGAACAGGGCACCATTGTCCAAGTACCACACACTCCCCATCACTGTGCTCACCATATATGCGATGATGGTGAAGTCAAGCTAGAACTATGAAGCCAAGGCTTCACCTGCTGCTACTACTACAAGCTCCTTCTTGCTTACCTTCTTGTGTGGACACTTCATGGCATATTACCTGAATTCATGACAATTGAAACACTTAATTTTGGACAATTCTTTCTTCTTGCTCCCTTGACTGGATTCAGCTTCACCTTGGGACTTATTTCCCTTGACTTTCATTCCTTTGCTGACTAATGCAAAGTCCTCTTCCTCTTCTTTGGATGAGGTCCCATCTTTGATATTCCACTTTATTTCCTCTTGTACCAGGTCAGACCATAAGCACTCCCAACTCGGTAGTTTCTACCTCCCATTCACTGAATATCGGTAGCTATGCCAGCTCTTGAGAAGACCCATAAGGGCTAGAGCTACCAAGTCTTCTTCAGGGACATTAACATTGAACCTGCCAAGTTCATCATGACATTGTGTAAACTTGCTCAAATACCACATAAATGTGTCATTATTCTGCATCTTGATACTTTGAAGTTTATTCTTGAGTGCCAACTTCTTGTGGTCACTACTATTCTTGAACAATTCTATCAATGATTTCCACATCACGAACAAAGTTTCTTTTCTGTGGAGATTCGAGAAAATATGATCTCGTACTCCCTCCAAGATGATTCACCTTGCCTTGGCTACCTCTTTCTTCCATTGAGAAAGGTTATGAGCATCAAATGCTTGAGGTTTTACAACATCTGTCTTGATGTATCCTAGCAACCCATTGTCAACCAATACTACCTCCATGTGGTCCTTCCATGCAACAACATTTGAGGTGCCTTCAAGGCATACTCTAGCCTTAGTCTGTTGAAGGCCATCTTCTCGGCTCTGAAGAAATCTTGATACACTGATCTTCAAATTTGAACCTCTGAGACCCAACTTTGAATATCTTGTTCTATTGTGAATCCATCTCTGAGACCATGTAGAAATTAGGATGTAGATTCGAAACCGCTCATGAAATTTACTAAATCATGGGACTCAAAGCTACTCTACTACTCTGCAGACATTAATTCACAATCTAGAATGCAAATCATAGACATGAAAAATGAAACAACACACATGCACAAAGATTTATCTAGGGGAAAGAAACTACTCAAAACCCCTTCCTATCAGTATTGGATTAATCAAAGAATAGATATGAATACATATGCTTGCTCAAGCTCGAGCATAACCTACAAGTGTATAGTCTATCTCTCTGCCTCCATATATTATTAATTTAATATATGTATTATTTATATATAAGTATATTTTAATTAATACATTTACTATATTATGACGAGATGATAGTCTTATGACTTATCCTTGTTGATAAACCACAAGTCCTATCACTGGTTTGAATGGCATATCAACTACATGAGTTAAAAATCAGAAAGAGCTAGTAATTTATTTAAACATTTCACATCCATATGGACCATTTGTGAAGCTACGAATCCAAAAATATCAAACCCGACCGAAGAATATTGCCCCCACCATGCCCCCCACCATGCCAACCTTGCAAGAAATGAATTGCTCATCAAAAAGATTACCAAAAAAGTAGAGTGTAGGAATGATGAATTATTCATTAATCTGAGTCGATGCAAGATTATGAAAAAAGTATGAGCTTACTCGGTTCTGCTCCATGAAACAAGGACCCACATTAATGTGTCATAGTGTTGCCTACAAAATCAGAGAATGTATTGCTATGAAAATTAGATGCTATATGAAATCCTATATGCTTTACTTCATTGGCATTACCCCCTATCACTTGTAACTCGAGGTGCATTGAAACAAATAATCATCCAAACATTGTGGAAATTGGCACCAATCTCTTGTAACTCAGGGTGTATTGAAAGGATGTTGGCATTATGACATAGGTTTGGCTCTATGACGTAGGTGTTGTCCTTGATGGCAACTCACTCAAATGGCAGATCACAGTTCAAGCTCTCAGAATAAAAGAAAATGAGGTATATGCAGTTTCCTCTTAACAAAGTCGTGTATACATGCGGGATTACCAATCAAAAGGCGCGTATACATATGCACGCACTTTCATTCAAAGAAAAGCGCGTACATGTGGGAAAACTTATGTTTGGTCCATGCTATTTAGTCCGATATATTTGAACCTATGGTTTTGGTCCTTGGTATTGCATCCAAAGTGTTGAACCCAGGTATTGGGTTCCTAGTATTGGTTTTCAATGGTTTTGGACCATGGTTTGAGTAAGGCCTAAGACTATAAAAAGGGAAGGAGATCATTTGGCAAGGGTATTGACTCAAGTGTTGAATATGTTATGAGGAGCAAGATCTACAATACTGGTGATTGGTTTGTGATGCATAGCTGGATCTGAATCAAGGAGGAACTTGAGCGTTACAAGATGGATAAGTTCTATTGATGGGTCGAGATCTTAAGGCTTGATTAGTAGTATCATCATGTGATTTTTATCTGTTATAATTGGCACGTGATTTGATCTATAAATATGATAATCTGGGTATAACTGATGTATAAATAAGTGAAAAGGGTAAAATTATCTTTTATAAATATGTACGTAGGTTTGACACAACAAAGGCGCGTATACACGCTTGGTCACCAACTCAAAACAGCGTATACGCTGGCTGGCCTTGATGCAGAAGCGTATGCACACAGGTTCTACATATTGAAGTAGCGTACATCTCATGAAATATGTTTTAGCTACTTCTGTTTATTGCTACAGTGTTCTGGGTTCAGGATTGGTGTCTAGTTACTGTTATTGTATTATGGTTACAACATTCAGAGAAGTGATTGTTTGATTCAGTTGTGGTTTGTACAAAGAAGATTGATTGATGCAGATATACTTGATGTTTGATTGATGTTATTCATAGATCCAGTCTGAAAATTTATGAAACGTGGTCCCTGGTAGAAAAGAGAAGGTTGTCGCCTTTTGTAGGTTAGCACCTACGTACTAGTACCTTAGCTAGTATAAGAGCTAAGGGGGTTGTAGCTTCCTTCCACGAGAAGCTAGAGAACGAGAGAAGGTTGTAGCCGTCTGCAGGTAGCAGCCTGCGTACTGGTATATGATTGCACCAATACAGAATCATTGTAAAAAGAAGTTTCTAATTAAAAGAAGATAGAGACGAATTGCAGCAGGTGGTTTTCACCCACATTGGGTTTCCACCTTACATCTTGGTGTTCATGTGTGTTGCTTATGTGTGATGATTTGTTCTACTTTACTGCTCCTGTTTACTGCTCATAGTGTTAATAATGTTCTCATGCACTCATTAAGAAGCAACTAACTCAATTATAAGTTTATTGGATATACGCTTGTTGTATTACACACAGTTGCGTATACACGTGGTTTTCCTTAACTGAAGTAGCGTATATGAATCTAAATATAGAAATGGAAAAGTTATATTGATTTGATAATATTGATTCACCCCCCCCCCCCTCAGTATTATTTCCAACAATTGGTATCAGAGCAGCTCCTTCTGAAGAAGCTTGATCGCTTGAAGGAAGATCTATCATCATGAGCAACTACGAAAAAGAGGCATCGATCAGGCCACCAACTTTTGATGGGAGAAACTTCATCTATTGGAAGGTAAGAATCACAACCTATCTTCAATCTCTTGGTACAGAAGTCTGGGATATCATGGAAACAGGATACACATTTCCATCAGCAACTCCTACAGATACGGCTGGTAAGAAGCAGTATGAAACAAATGCAAAGGTTGTCAGTACTCTATTAGGGAGTCTATCTCAATCAAAATTCGTCAAGGTTATGCAGCTCAAAACCGAAAAAGAAATATGGGAGAAGATCGTTCTGAGCTATGAAGGAGACGATCAGGTAAAACGAGCAAAACTACAAACTCTCAGAATTCAATATGAAAATTTCATAATGTACAATGATGAAAGTGTGGCTAACTATTTCCTATGTATAGATGAGATTGTTAATTGTATGAAAAACTTGGGTGAAGAAATAAAAGAAGTTGTTTTGGTTGAAAATGTTCTAAGATCTTTGTCTTCTAAGTTTGATTCAAAATTTTCTGCCATAGAAGAAAAGCAGAATCTACAGAGCATTACCATGTCACAGTTGCACGGAATCCTAACTGCTAACGAAATGAGAAAAGGGGGACCATCAGACAGGAGAGAAGCCGCATTCATAACCTCAGGAAAAGGAGATTACAATGAGTCAGGACATATGTCAGAAGAAGAGGAAGAATAAAACTTTGTCAAGAACCTTCAATGGGGAACTGGAAGATTCAGAGGTAAGCTGCCTTTCAAATGCTTTGCTTGTGGAAGAGTCGGTCGCTATGCTGCCAAGTGTCCTCATAAAGATAAACTTGACAAAGGTAAGGAACCAATTAGATGGAACAGAAAACAGAATGTAAGTAAGAAGAGCTATTATACACATGAAGACAGTGATGGATTTTCAAATAGTGACGAAGATGAACAATGTAATGATTATAGACTTTTGATGGCCTCTGAAGATGATGATTTCTTGGATGCTATAGATGAAGGAGGTCTTTATGAAGAAATTTCTAAACTTAAAATTTGTTTGGAGGAAAAGAATATGATTATGGATACTCTGACATTCCAACTTGCTGAAAGAGAAAAACACAATGAAAAATTAGAATGTGAAACTGTGGGACTTAGAAAAGATATTGAGAAATCAAAAGCTCTTCATCTTAGATTTGCTAAAGGATCTGAAACTTTAGATGAGATTATCAAAGTGCAACGTTCTCCTATAATCAAGACAAGTCTTGGATATAATGAAGAAGCGTCTCAAGCACAGAAGCAAGCACAAAAACCATCCACCTCCAAGAGTTATCTTGATGCAGCAAGGAGAAGTGAACAGGTTGACAATCAACAACAAAAGCATAATGCGGATCACCAGGTAAATCAGGGACAATTTGATTCAAGAATGAACAAAGATTACCAAGTAAATCGGGGGCAATCTACTTCAAGGATGAACAGAAGCTTCAACCAACCACAGGTAAATCATTCTCAATTTTTTTCAAGAATGGATGTCAATGGAAACTACAATCATTTGGTTGGTAGGTTTGATAATCGCAGGAATTTCTTCAATGGCCGATGTTTCTCTTGTCATAGCTTTGGTCATAAAGCTTCTCAATGTGTTTCCTACAAGACCATCATGACTAGAGAAGCTCAAAAACAAAGGAGTATGACTGGGATCATGAAAAGGACCTACAATAACTTTTCTGCTCTTGAGAATGAAATAGAATGTTCTATTTGTAACAACTTCGGTCATGAAGATTCTAAATGCAAGAGTAGGTTTCGACAAACAACTCAGAAGGGGTAAGTTTCATTGAGTCCCAAAACATGGAGAAAGAAAGAATTGCAACAAGAAAGATGTGGGATAGCTTTATATGCAGAAGGACAGGAAAATCAATGGTACATCGACAGTGGATGTTCGAAACATATGATAGGTGATAAAGAAAAACTTCAATCATATAGTGCCTTAGAAAAGGAAAGGAAGGTCTCTTTTGGAAATGACACCCCTGCTCTCATAAAAGGTAAAGGTTCTATTCTTTTGAAGAAAAGGTCAAAGCTGGAAATGTTATGTATGTTGATGGCTTAAAGCATAATCTATTAAGTGTCAGTCAATTGTGTGATCAAGAAAATGAAGTAATATTTCGATCAAATGGATGCATTGTTCGTGAGCTTGATACAGGAGAAACAATGATCAAAGGCATAAGAAATCCAAATAATTTATACATACTCAATGGAGGACAACAACAATGCTATCTAAGCAAGAATGATGAACATTGGCTATGGCACAGAAGATTGGGGCATCTAAGCTTCTGTCAGATAAGGAAAGCATGCAAATATCATGCGGTTCGTGATCTCCCTGACATCAGAATTCCAAACAATACAATATGCAAATCATGTCAGTTTGGTAAGCAAACCAGAACTAATTTCCCTGAGAAGGAAGGATCAGCCAGCAGGCCTCTTGAACTTGTCCATACTGATGTATGTGGTCCATCTAGGAAAAGGTCACCTAGAGGAGAAGAATATTTTATATTGTTCATTGACGACTTTTCCAGGATGTGTTGGATAGGACTTATGAAGCATAAAGACGAAGCTTTTGATAAGTTCAAAGCATTCAAAGCCTTTGTTGAAAACGAATCAGATCGCAGAATCAAATGCCTCCGGTCTAATCGAGGAGGGGAATTTACCGCGGATGAATTTTTCGATTTTTGTGAAGAACATGGAATAAGAAGGGAATTCTCTACTGCAAGGACTCCTCACCAAAATGGAGTAGTGGAAAGGATGAACAGAACAGTTCAACAAATGGCTCGTGCCATGCTTGATGAGTCTGGAACTCCCGCAACCTTCTGGGGTGAAGGCACATTTGCTGCAATTACTATTCTCAACAAGACAAATGTCTGGGTAAATAGCACTCAAACTCCTCATGAACTTTGGGATGGTAAGACTCCTACGGTAAAATACTTCAAAATTTTTGGAAGCAAATGCTACATCAAAAAGACTGATGAAAACCTTGGCAAGTTCGAACCTAGAGCAGATGAAGGCATTCTCCTTGATTACTCTCCTCACAGCAAAGCATATAAGTGTTACAATAAAAGACTTGGAAAATTTGTTGAAAGTATTGATGTAGTGGTTGATGAAGAAGGAAACACTCCTAGGCAAGTAAAATCTGAAGATTTCGAAGATGATGAGGACTATTCTTCAACATCAAATCAGATTCATGATGAAGAAGAAACCCATGAGGCACCAGAAGAACATATAAGGATAGAAGAAAAGACTCCATCCAGGTACGTTCAGAAGAATCATCTAGAAACTCAAATTTTAGGGGCAAAAGAGGCAGATGTACAAACAAGAAGAACCATTTGAGAAGCTTCAAGCTATCTAGCATTGCTCTCCTCCACTGAACCAAAAAATGTAAGAGAGGCATGCAAATATGAATGCTGGGTCAAGGCCATGTAGGAAGAACTTGAGCAGATTGAAAAGAATAACACTTGGGAGTTGGTTCCTAGACCAAAAGATAAAAATGTCATAAGGACAAAATGGATATTCAAAAACAAGCTGAATGAAAATGGAGATGTTAATAGAAACAAGGCTAGACTTGTTTGTAAAGGGTATGCTCAACAAGAAGGCATAGACTTTGAAGAAACTTTTGCACCAGTTGCCAGACTTGAGGCCATAAGAATGTTCCTTGCTCTTTCTAGCTTTCAGAAGTTCAAATTATTTCAAATGGACGTGAAATCTGCCTTTCTGAATGGAGACTTGGATGAAGAAGTGTATATTGAGCAACCATATGGGTTTATTCTTGGAAATGATCCAAAACTTGTGTGCAGATTCAAAAAGGCTCTCTATGGCCTTAAACAGGCTCCAATGGCTTGGTATTATCGTTTGGATAAGTACTTTCATCAACAAGGTTTTGCAAAAGGATCAACAGACAACAATCTATATATAAAAATTGATAATGATAAGTTGCTAATACTTGTTGTGTATGTTGATGATATCATCTTTGGAAGCAATGAAGAAGACATGAGTCAAAACTTTGCTTTAGTGATGCAAAAAGAATTTGAAATGTCCCTGCTTGGTGAACTCACATATTTTCTTGGTTTACAAGTTCAACAAAACAAACATGGTATTTTTATATCACAAACCAAGTATCTCAAGCAGATCTTGAAGAAATATGGGATGGAGGATTCAAAACTAGTAAGTACCCCTATGGTAACAAGATGCAGCCTTAGTGCAAACGATGAATCAACAGCAGTACATCAACCAACCTATAGATCCATGATTGGTAGTCTGCTCTATCTAACAGGTACCCGACTAGACATTATGCATGCAGTGGGAATAGTTGGAAGGTTTTAGGCAAACCCAAAGGAAACTCATCTTCAAGCAGTTAAGAGAATTTTCAAGTATCTTCAAGGAACTCAAAACTATGTCTTATGGTATCCTAGAGGTACAGATCTCACACTTCATGCATATACAAATGCAGATTGGGCAGGAAGCGTGGATGACAGAAAAATCACTAGTGGTGGTGCATTCTTTATGGGTTCCAGATTAGTATCTTGGTTCAGCAAGAAACAAAGTTCAATTGC